>JAQFYE010005125.1:0-12352 GCA_034694305.1 Protaphorura glebata | reverse complement strand
AAGTTTTAAAACGTAGTCAGGTGTGATACGAGGGGTGTACCAGAATGAATGCGAATCAATGCTACCTAAATTTGCGTTGATTCGATAAATTAGTCACCTCAGTTTCTGGCCAGTTAATCGAGCAAGAATATCCAAGATGGCGAACGGAATATAATGCCAAATGAAGTCATTTATAATGTGAGAGACCTCGCTAGATCGAAATGTGCATCTCGGAGTCCAAGGGAGATTGCTTGGAGGGTACAAGGGACAATTCCTATTAGCGAATTCCTCGATATCTTTCCAGAAAAGTGGGTTCTGAGCTCCGGTAGAACAGTTGTAGACAGAAATATCGTTTGTTCTGTCAAAATAATAATGAAAACTGTTAATAATTTCTGTCCTTTTCCAAAATTCCAGACTTTCATACCGAGTTTGATTATTTTCTGGTGAAAGAGCCCAGGCTGCGGAAATGATTAGGTTGACAGTGATATCCAGCGGGATAAATTCGGCCACTTTTTCTTTGTGGCAGAGCAAAGTTCGAATCACTCCTTTCGCAATTCCAGCGGTTGCACCAGTAGCACCATTAATATTATCAACGTACCCCGGAATTGGTTCTTTGTAACTCCCCGTGACTGGAACGTACGTATATTTTTAATTAATTCAGATAATATACTAATTTTACCTTTTATGCAGTAGGAAGTATTATACAGCGTAACGATATGAATGTTGGCCTGCAAACGATGAGACCCGGGGTTTAATTCCTACCTATGTCTTTTTTCAGTAAGGCCGAGCTTCAAAAATATATTAATGATTACCAATTGAGGGTCGGATAATTGCGATTGGTAGAACATCGCATGCTTCATGAAGAATCGTCTCGGTCAATGCTTTGGTAAAAGTGTAGGTGTTTGGTTTTTTCCCGATTATTCTGAAAATATTAAATATTACTTCCGATTTGGAATACAATCTAAAAGGATCGTTAATCTGTATTTACTCCGGAGTGAGAGCGTCTGTTTCCCTATCACTCAAAGATTCCAAACGTTTGACTAAATCATTCGGATCCACCAGTGACGGATATATTCTTTCATCTATTTCATTTCGTTCACAGTGAGCATACGCCGTCGAAACGTGAATCAAAGCCTATATATCGAAAATACACACATCAGATGACATTCCCACTAAGTAATGAAACATTACAAATACGACCATGTGCTTAAATCAAAATCTCTTCCAATAACATGTACTTATAAGTAGGTATGTCACCGTTAAATTCTTCATCCGTTTGCAAAGGTCAATCACCCGTTCGGTCCCGTGGAAATTGAGATTCATTGCGCATTTTAATTTCTCGTCAAATTTCACAGTTGCGGCTGAGTGTATGACAATCGAGACTTCTCGAATCAAGAGACTCTGATCATCTTCAGATAAGTCCAATCCTGGCTGTCCGATATCACCAGCTACCGCTATGACCTTAGCGAGTGATTTCGGGTTAGCAGTTCTCAATGTGTCAAATAACTAGAACAAAAAACAAAACATTCAATTAATTGTCATATACATGGTTATGTCACGTAGAATGGAAGAACTGGCGGTTATAACTCCGGACTGAGACATACCAGGCTCGGGGAATCGAACCCCGTTCCAATAGGCACAGGGAGTAGGGGGGATGGGATACACTCACAAGGATACCGCATTCACCTTATGGGAAAATCTATGCCATTGGAAGTTGTTGGATTCTTTATATGTTGTAGTCCTGGCGATTCTGAACAACTTTAGTGAAGGTCCTACCCCCAACAGTCTAACCTTTTGCCCTCTAGAAATGCGCTGTAGGGCATGTGTGATGGCGTGCAATGACTTTCACATGCCTCTAATGTTAAATTCACAGGGGCGCACCGGGCGATCGCCCGCCCTCCCTTATGGCCGGTCCGGCCCTGCTTTCGCTCTACGCAATCGCAGATGCCCAACAACGTATTTCAAGCGGCCAAACGGTCTGACTTTTGGGGGTAGGATCTTCACAAATGTTGTTCAGAATCGCAAGGACTAAAACATATAAAAAGAATCCTACATTTTTCCGTAAGGTAAATGCTTTATCCTTTAGGAAGTTCGACTAGTTTTAAATTCCCACCCATTATAGAAATTGCATTATTACTTTATAGTGAGCGTGGGAATACTTGGCACTAATCGCTACAAACTCGCTACACCATAAACGCGCCGCGTGAGGAAAGTCATATTCTAATGATATTATATTTATCAAAACAAATTATGTTTAGCCCTGATGAGCGTTTTTATTACAGGAAACGTTTTCATATCAAAATTCAGACATGATATCACCAATAAAATGTAAATACTGTCGGTTGTGTTCGACCAGCCATCAGCCCTGAGTTATGCTATGACAGAATTCAAACATGACACCTGATGAGTTGAATGATGGCTCATCGTCTATTTCTACATAGGAGGGAGACCCGACATTTTTGTATTCTAATAGTGTAGGTACTTTACTGATTCATAAAGATCCCTATTTTCCAAAAACTAAAACAAATAGTAATTTGCATTTTATGTAGTCAATAAACTTCATTGGATTCAAAGTTGTAACCATTCTAATTTCAAGAATAATTTCAAGACAATTTTAAAACTTGAACTAATTACGAGCTCATACATTAAATTAATAAACGCCTTAGACCGTAAGCAGTGCACATAATATTTTTGTTAAAAAATATTGTGATTAACTGACAGTCTATAAATTGCATGGTCAACCAATTTTGTGTTTATGTCAAGAGTGGTGTTAACACCGGTAGTAAGGAAAAATCCGTTTGCTAAAAACCGCCTTAGTTGTCATTCTGACCGAAATAAGAATGAACTTTTGGTGTCACGAAAGTCACGATCAAGGATAGTACGGGCTGACTTAATATTTTCATTTTTGATATTAAATTTTAAACTAACCGTTCCTTCCAGCAGTTGATTGAGTCTGGTTAAAATATTAGAACCAGATTTGGGTCGAATCAGTACATAAATTGTTCCAATCTCCGGACAAGATCGGAGAAGTTTTTCAACAGTAGCTTTTCCCAAGAACCCAGTCGCCCCGGTCACAAAAACAGACTTGTTCCTATAGAATTCAGCAACAGCTGATGATTTATGGCTAATATTATTATCCATTATTGAAACGGAGTCTGGTTGAAAGAATGAAACCTGCCGGAAATAAGTTGTTCTCTGATCTGACTCGGAAAGCCGTCTAATAGTGGAAAAATTATTTTACCGACAACTGAGCTGAGTAACAACTTTATGTTCTTAATATATGCATTTAAGATACATATCTAACAACGTAGTTTTAATAGGGGAACAGGGCCATGTTGTAGTTAACCTTGTACTTTTTATTCACTTCGCACTAAACTAATGTAACATAATGTTTCACGTCGTCTGCATCCGACTATCTAATTGTGTCTACATTTTCTTTGGTGAACAGGGTAGCCCAAAAGTAAGATTCGAAATAAAATCTTTAATATTTTACGTTTCAAAATTTCGAAACAGCCATTTTGTTCAGAAAGCGATTATGCAAGTTTTGATGTATCGCTCTCGTGTGTACGTTGTGCGGTGCGCGCGCGCTAACACAAAACATAGGCAAAACTGGCGTCTGTTTATGACATGCAGAACGAATTGTTCAACCACAAAATTTGAGCGATGCATCCATTTGCACAAAATAAAATTTTGGAAAAAGTCCAAAAATTATGGAAATAAAATTTTTGAAAAACTTGGGAATATTTTGTCAAACTTGAGCAAATGGATCCATTGCTCAAATTTTGTCATTGAAGAATTCGTTCTGCATGTTATATAAAAAAACACCAGTTTCGTTTGTGTTTTGTGTTGGCGCGCGCGCACCGCGCAACGCACACACGAGAGCGATACATTAAAACTTGCATAATCGCAAAATATTAAAGATATTATTTCGAATCTACGGTAACTTTTGGGCCACCCTGTATTTAACTCTATTCAAACATCTCCTCAGAAACCAGGGTGGACGTCAAACTTGTTTGACCAAATTTTCTAAGGTAGGCACAAAAATATTTCAATGCAGACATATTTTGACCTAAACCGAGTCCGGGGATGAAAGTTGGGAGCCGGGTCAGGCTCATGGTACTCAGGTCATACTATCCCTTTACAGTAACATAATTGGCGTTTGTAAGTTGCCTTGTATAAATTAATTTTTCCGAATTGCATTTATTTTACAAGGAAAGTGTAATTCAATAAACAAATGCAATAATCCTTGTCCTAGTTCCACAAGAGTTTAATAATTTTTCGTTGTATATGAAAAAAGAAGGCAAAAAATATTCGCGGACATCTGCTTCTTGGGTTAAACCAGTTGACCTTGTTGTGTCACAACACAGGAATTCTTTCTTCAGTGATAAAAATTTCATTACCAACACAAATTAAACATTATACATTTACGAACATTTGATAATGGAATGCAGACCGACATATCTCAAGAGTATTTAAATATACACATGCATAGACTAAGGTTGATGACACAATATCCAATTATCTGACTCCAAATTCTTCGATCTATTCATAAAGGAAAGGAACAGGGTGATGTCGTATTATGGTCTGAATTTCGGACACCTGCCGATAAATCAATGTCACTAGTTATATTATGTGGGCAACATTTTTAATGACTAGTTGAATAAAATTCATAAGCTAAATAATTTACTTCCAGAAGGGAAATAGACTGAAATAGATTTCAAAAATTATCATAAAAGTGCTGTGAGATTTGCGCTCCAATTTTCGATATTAATTATAATGACATTCTTTTACATACATTTCTAAGCGGCTACAATTGTTTACTTATTCCAAGTAAAATTATGTAGATGCGTATTATATAATGTAGGGCACAAAACGTTTTCATACTGTGATCAGTTTTCTCATTCTGCGTTCACATTTCGAGAATTTGTAACTGAGATTTTGTAACTGAGATATTTTCTTATTAGATGTACTAGATTATATATTATACAGGGTGTTCCAAAAGAATATACCGGATTTCAAAAATTCACTGTATCAAAAATATTGACTAAAAATTCAAAAAAATAATTTTTATGGAAATTTTGAAAGGACATGTTTTTTTAAGATTTTTACATTTTTCGACTAGTGAAAGGTGTTCTCGCTATAACGGCGTTTCTAATTTTTGCTCTCCCACCGCCCAATAACGTTATTGGCATGGGACATCTCGATTATTCGAAACCGAATTCCACGCACCTGCCCGTCGATATTTCTTTCCAACTATTTTCGAGATCTCCACAGCTTCAAAAATAAATTTAAAAATTTGGAAAACATTTTTTGAAATTTTGAAAGTTATTTGTAAAAAATTAATTTTTTTTTTGAAAAATTGATTTTTTTTTAAATTTCTGATTTTCTTTTAAAATTTCAAAATGACTTTTCAAATCTCGGAAATTATTTTCAAAATTTCCAAAATTATTTTTTGGAATTTTGGAAATCAATTTCGAAACATGAAAAGATCATGTTTCGACGAGCAGATGCGTAGAATTCGGTTTCAAGCAATCGAAATGGCCCATGCTAATAACGTTATCAAGCGGTGGGAGGGCAAAGACCGTTATTGCGAGAACACCTTTCACTAATCGAAAAATGTAAAAACTGTAAAAAAAACAAGTCCTTTCGAAATTTCCATACAAATTTTTCTTTTGAATTTTTAGTCAATATTTTTGATACAGTGAATTTTTGAAACCCGGTATATTCTTTTGGGACACCCTGTACATGGTGCCTTGTATGTATTTCCGTATCTCTAAGTCAGAAACAACAGTAGTCAAGTACAAATCAGGTCACATACTTGCAAGGAAAGATCAATCGGTTTAAAAAAAATACTCTATTCATCTTTCATTCGTGCGCGGCGGGCTGAGGAAACATTTTTTCACAATCACAAGGTCCGTATGGTTCTAAGTCAGGTACGAAACTATGGCGCACCCAGTACCAAGCACCCAGATGAAGCACTTTGGAATATTAATAAAAAGAGAACGGCCACAAGTATGCATGTGAAGTCTTAATTTAGGTAGAGTAAGTTTAGGCTACCTGAGAAAGGTAAAAATTCTTGGACAAACTATTTTTACAGAAATGCCTGGTCAGAGAGAGTAAATAAAATTACCACACTAGCAGTGCGGTTTAAACAGCCAAATAACAAATAAGTTATTCAATCAATATTTTGACAACTTTAAATTGACCTTTTCATCAGCTCATTGTAAATTTTATCAAAAATAAGAGTTGAGTAAAATATTAATAATATTCGAATTCATAATATAAGGTAAGTTTCGAAAAAAAAATGTGAATTTTTTGCTAATGTTTGGATTTTTGCCGTGAGGCCTTGGCCTTCAAAAATTGCGTGTTCAATTTTTGGGTAGGGGCCGCATTTTCAATATTTGTATATTCAAACTGGAATCTACTCACAATTTCCCAAAGATTGTGTATACAAAGATTATATCTACCACCTTGAATAAAATAATTAATATATGAATAATTTTTTATTCCTCGCAGTAACAATCTTCCACACAGGATACGATGGTCGTGACCAAAGTTGTCGTCAGACATTCCGCTAGTTCTTCAATGCCGAAAAATCTGATATTCCTGGGTGTAATTATTTTCATCACATTCTTCCTCATTTGTTCGAACACAGTTTATCTTCATCGTCACCAATTTTGTGTCCATTATACTGGAACCAGTGACCCGGATGTCCCCAAGTTTCTGACCCCTATCGAAACGAAATCCTACATATTCATCCGAGACAAAACATTAATCACTCGACTCACTGCAAATTCTAACAAATCCAAATCATCCGTTGACCTCCTTTTAAATATACGAAAACTGACATTATTCGCAGTGCACGAATTAAACCAATTTTTAGACATGTCAAAAAATGGCGCCGACCAGGGTAGGTCAAAATGGTGGTCCAACCCATTGAACACTTTAGCCCTCAAAACATACTACGGTTACCCTACAAAATATATTGAACATGACCTGACCTTTGTAGCCGAACCGGACGGTGTCCCATTCTTCGTCAGAATTCGTCAATACAATATCACGGCTGTTGTTTTGTCGGAATCTATGGCTGAACTTGAAATTAAAGGAGAATTCCACCGATTGGATCGGAAAAAAATCACGCGGCCTAAATTTGGGTCCACGAATATAACTGTGAAGACGACGGAGGCCGTAGCCAAAGAATCCACTGACCCTGAACTGCCAGATTGGCCCAAAAATAAATCATTTCTCGTTGGGGATTACATTGAACTTCAAAAACGAAAGGATGTACAAAATTTCACCCGGGATAGGCAGGCAGGATGTATTGTATTGTGGGAATAGCCTAAAAATGCTGATTATGGTCAGCTCCGCCCCCAAACATTTTAAACAGCGACGCATGATCCGTAAAACTTATGGATCACAAGACAACTTGGTCGAAAAGGGCGTCAGCCTCGTCTTCTTATTTGGAATCGTCAATGATGCTCAGCTTCAGGTTAATACTAATAAAAATTCATGACATTTTATTTATTTACTATTTGTATACAGGGTGGGCCAAAAGTCACCATAGATTCGAGATAAAATATTTAATATTTTGAATTTCAAAATCCCGAAATTGCCATTCTTTTCAGAAAGCGATTATGCAAGTTTTGATGTATGTATCGCGTTCATGAGTACGTTGTTGCCCGGTGGCATCACAGAACATAGACGAACATGCAGTTCTTTCCAACATGTGAACGAATTTTTCAATGACAAAATTTGAGCAATGCATCCCTTTCCTTTAACAAAATAATTGTTAAAATAAAAAACAAAAATTTGAAAAAACTCGAAATTTCGAAGAAAAAAATCCAAGAAATTTGACATTTTTTAATAATTTTAAAAATTTTGAACTTATAAATAAATTTTAAAAATTATTCAAATTTTTTTTTTTTCAAAATTTCATTTTTTCCCCCTAATTTTTGGATTACTTTCAAAATTATTATGTTAAATTTCAGGAAAGGGATGCATTGTTCAAATTTTTTCATTGAAGAATTCGTTGGAATGTTGGAAAAACTCCAGGTTCGTCTAGGTTCTGGGATACCGCGCAACGTACACATGAACGAGATACATCCAAACTTGTATAATCGCTTTCTGAACGGAATGGCTATTTCGGAATTTTTAAACTCAAAATCATGAAGACTTCAAGTGTAGTTGATTGCGATATATGGAGGAGTCGTGACCCATCCCGCGAGAGTATTCTGCATATTTTTCAATTTTCAAAAATAGTTAAGGTTGTCAGAGGAATGGAAGGATTTTGAATTGAAATTACATGGGAGGCATGACAAAATCAAATGGGAATTTAACATTGGGGAGAAAATTCCAACGTGAAGTCTTCTTGCTCAAAATATTAAAGATTTTATTTCGAATCCGTGGTGACTTTTGGCCCACCCTGTGGAAGAAATGCATATCTCACTAAGTTAAGCATTGAATTCTGCATTGAAAACGACAGAAACTGGGGAGCATTGCAAGATACCGACTACGGGGAAATTCGGATCGAGAGATACAATAATATGCGACATTAATTATGAAACACGCTGTATGTAAAGCTTGTTGATTTGGTAGGTTTTATTGGAACACGAGGCGAAAGAATTCGACGACATCATTCAGGCGGATTTCATGGACTCTTACCACAATTTGACGTTGCGAGTCATTTGTCAATGTACAACTGGATCCAGACTACATGTGAGGGGCATGGCTTGCCGAAATACGTATTGAAGGCTGATGACGATTTCTTTCTTAATGTGGATTTGGCCCCCGCAGTTGCTTACGGGAATCCAGAGTTTGAATTAATGTGAGCAATTTTTACTACGACCTTAACACATTAAGGGTGCTTTTTGGGCCTACGCCATCTGTTTCCAGAAGAAATTATTATTTCTCTTGTAAAAGTCATGATGCGCTCCTTGAGGTTTCCTTACTACTAGGGGTATCTTCTTATTTGACCATGACATAAGATAAATATGTGTTTATTTCCTAGGGGAGTGCCCTTCTGCAACAGCAGACCCGTTCGTAGTGTGAAGACCCAGAGCAAGTACTATACTCCGCGCTACATGTACCTGCCAGATGAGTACGTGGGATACTTGAGTGGAGTGGCGTACCTTCTTTGGACGGACATCATTCCACGCATTCTTAAAGTCTCCCTCACCACGCCCATCATTCATATGGACGATGCTTACATCACAGGCTTGGTGTCTCGACAACTTAACTTCCCACCAATGGGATCTCCACTTTTTTCTTGTGGCAGGAGTCAACTCAATCCATGTGATATCAGGAAAATGGTAAAGGATTAACTGATTTCTTGCAATTCTATTAGGATTACACTGCTGCCTACATTTTAAGAGGGTTAGATTCCCACCCCCAGAAAGCAGAAGTATTTTTTTAAATAAATTGGATTGTGCATTTAATTTATTTATTTTTAGGTGAGTTCCTATGTTCACAGCGTGGATGACATGAAGGGTCATTGGAATGAATTCCTGAAACCAATCCCGGCGAATTGCACGTTATCGGATGTGGACGCTCTCATTAAAATTAACCCCTTCAGACATCAAGATAATGCTGCACGTAATTTAGTATGAGATTTTGTAAAGACGGCCAAATTGTAAAATCATTTACAATTCGGAAATATTGACGTTAGGCCGGCCCAAGATGGCTATGATGTACATTCCAGACACAATTGATAGTATGTCTGATTCGTGATTATATGTAGTACATTGTTTTTTGTAAAATTTTATTAGATTGTATAATAAGTATTGAACATTTGTTAATATATTATTAAAATTATGAGTTGCCCGAATATGTAAACATACAATGATGTGAAATCAAGCATAAAATTGTTTGGGTAAACGTTTAAATAAAAAGAATAAAATGTTGCAAAAATTACATACAAACATTGATTTAAATTACCGTTTTAATAAGTGCGTGGATCCAAATATTGAACTTCGTGTGGTCTGAAATTTCAAATAATTCTGTCCTCTGAGAATATATGGCTGAACTACAGAGGGTCGACCGTTACTTTCTACAGGACAGTGAAGTCTAATCCTAATATTAGATTGAGTTGTGGAGACGAAAATTTGAAATCGGTACAGTTGTTCATGTGGCGATTATGAACAGATAAGAATCATTCGAAATTTTCATACATAAATCAAAAGAATTAACATATTGGAAGGTCACAAATTCGTCCGTGGTAGGTCACAGTCATTAAATTTTTGCAAAAAAATGTTCAACTGAACTGGTAAAAAAACAATTCAAAACTGTCGAGGTCAAAAACATATGATTTTGGTACAATTCAATTTTTTGGGTAGTGAATGCGCGACGTAGCGAAAGTGAGGTGTTAAATAGAGTACCTAAGTTATATTTCCATAGATCAGTGCAATACGTATAAAATTAAACTTAAATTAATGAAATTTCACTGTTTTCGAACAAATTAAAATATGTCGTATCAAAAACTTCAGCTGAAAGTTCGTTCATTTATTATTCACAAATATCGACACAAATGCCTAACTATTTAAAAGCTTACATTTCTTCAGTTTTGAATCTTCACTAGTCCAACCTACACTTTTGGTGGTTAGACTAATATTTTTTTTCATCGCAATGAGGGAGGTTAGTTATGGCTGTAAAAGGCATGGGTATATCCAGGTTGACCATATCCGCCGTGACCACCTGACTGACCATAGACAGGTTGACCACTAGGTTGACCCAAGCCTACATGACAAATAGATTGACCAAATCCTCCATCGCCTCCATGAGAACTAGATTGACCATAGCCATGTTGACCACTGTACCCGCCATAATTTGCTGCGGGTTGACCATAGCCTGGTTGAGTAAATCCATAACGTTGGGCTGCATATCCTCGATGAGCACCAACACCATAGTTCGCCTGACGATATTCTGTAGTGTATCCTTGATTTTGTGAGAGACTCTGCCCGTATTGTCCAGGAATTTCATTCCAGCAATAGTAGACCAGAAAGCTTTCGTAAATCCTCCATGCTAATCCAAGCATGACTCCAAACGCAGAAGAAACAACGAAGTTGGAATGTTGAGACGCATAGGTCTCGTTGGCCAAGTAGACAGACGTGTTGACATAAGAGGCCAGTATAGGATCCATCCAATCACGTGAACCAGAGTGGTCATCGTGTTATTCTCCTGGACGTACACACAAATCATTAAATTAGGAGAATAAGGCAAGCTATAGTTTAATGGAATTTGCCTTGTCAGCCCACGTTGGCAAGGAAAATTACAGCCAATTCATAATGACTCGGCGAACGAATCAATCACACCGCACTTGACGTATGCCATAATTAAAGAGCAGGCTTGGGTATGAAACTTTATGTAGCTTTGAAAATGTAATTAATTACAAATTACAAACTACACCCTCACTTTTTAAAGTAATTGAATTGCAATTACAAATTACATGCGAAATTGCGAAAGTAATTAATTGCAATAAGTAGAATGGTTAATGTGGGTAAGCTTGCTTTTTTATTTCCGTGAATTGTTTGGGTGATGGGATTGGCATTTGGTGGTGAGGTTGTTGGTTGGGTTCAGGCTGTGTCCGCTTAGGTGGCGGTGGTGGTTGAGGTCAGAGTCAGGGTCAGAGTTCTGACCAAGTTTATTTTGCATTGCTATCGCCATTGGTTTTGGTCCATGCTAAAGTTCTTGTATTTATTGTGAGTGTGTGTGAACTGGTTGTAGCTTTATTTAGTTTATTTATTTATGCATTGTTCATGTCCCGGTTCCCGGGTGTTGCGATTCAGTCTAAAATTAGGAAAGGAGAAGTGACAGAAAAAACTATACCCGGGATATAGTACAGGGTACTCCAAAAAAAATCTACCCGCCTTCAACTCTGGTAAACATTTCGCCTTGCCTGTATTACAATGCCGGTTTCCCAGTACACATGGAAGAGAGTGGAGACCAAATACCCAAAAAACAGACACTACCAACTCCATCTCCTACTCTATCCCCATCACCATGGCAACGATAAAAAATGCTAGGCAACCCGAACCTCTCATGGAAACCTAGCCTGCCAATTTAATCGCCATGGCAACGATAAAAAAAATGGACAGACCGGTAGCTCTCTAGCTAACCCAACAACCTATTCGTAACCGTACACGTACACGTTTATGGAACAATAATGTGTACAACACAAGGTTGATTGCATTTTATGGTTCACTTTTATTTGGTCATGTGTACAGTATATACAGATATTACATGAGTAATACTACAAATCAACTACTACAGACTTGTTTATTTACATTCAAATAACATAATCTTTTTGGCGAATATGAATGACCAACCTTGTATCCGAATTAGCGGTAGGCACTATTGGTTGCAACAATTCATTCAATAG
>JAQFYE010005124.1:0-12352 GCA_034694305.1 Protaphorura glebata | reverse complement strand
CATATATATGGCACTAATCCAAATGATTGCCAGCCAAGTTTTTAGACGACTATACGCTGAACTCACACAATCATATATATTTGTGGTGGAAACTGATTTGGACAAACGCTATAGCTCCGAAATGTCACTTGAAATATTCTCATGACTAGTTCAAGTGGAATTAATAATAATTCTGGGATAGGATGCCAGAGTGAAATAACTTGCAGCTACTTAATGTTCCGAAAGTTATGATGACCCGGTATTTTGGAATTTGAGGTTGTTTTAGCAGGGCTCGCATCATTTTGGATTAAATCATCCGACTAGCGCGTGGTTTGGTTATTAAGTTTTCGACATGCATATTAAATAGCTCAACGTAACGCATTGTTACGTTAACACATTGTTGGTCTAGTACTAACTAACGAAATATAATATTATCTCAATTATGCCTTCATATCACCGAAGTCAAGTGTCGTGTCATTAATGAGTCAGCTAGACAAAATTTGTGCGTACAATTTAAAACTCCATTTCTTATTCTTTAAACGTTCATGACTTTAAATGGTTATGAATATGACCATGATTTTATTACACAGAATCCTTATCTTTGCCCAGTCAGCAAATGATTCAATGGAGATTGTATATACATTTCATGTTCACTACTTGTCATGTTTCTTTGTTAACCCAGATAAAGAAGGCTCTTGAAGAATGTCTTAAAAACTGCAAATTCCTCGTCACTCGTTTAGATCTTCTTGGCTCCTGTTTTTTAGAAGATCGCATTTATAGGCCAGGTCGACCCAGGTTGAGTGTCGGGCACAGCCTAGTACTGCCAGCTTTTTGTAGTCGCTCGTTTTAACCTATGGAATTTTTTTAATTTACTGTAAGTGAATTTGCTATGGTTATTCTTTCACCTCAAATTTGACCTTTGTCGTATGTTAAAACAGCGTAAACCTTACCAAGTCTGGATCTTTATCTACCATTGCATAAAAAAAATACACACGTAAATTGACATAGCCGCTGAGGCCGAATGATTTACCATTGCATTGTCAGATCATTGGCACATCCTCATTCCTCACTAAAGCAAAGCAATAATAGTTAATATTTTCAGCACATTCAAAGGAATCAAATTCCAGAATAGACTCCCGGTAATTAGGATTCCTAGCACCTTTCAAACGTGATAACACATTACATTGTTATTTAGACATTATGAAACTCGTGTCGTGAATCAAGTCCATTCTTGTGCCGAAGCAATGACAAGATGACAACTTCGTTCCGAGAGAATTCTGCGACAAATACATCCCAGGTTTTGTCACAACAAAGCTGCGGATATCCATTTTGGCAAGAATCCGTCCCTTACAATAATCCTAACGGCATTTCAACGAATAATAATAATTTGACCAAAATACTACTCCATATTTCGGAGGCAAAAAATTGTAAAACTTCACACAGCATGCAGGGACAGATCTCTGGAATTTAATTGTACTTATTATTTAACAAAAAGGAAGAGCTTATTTCAGTATTGTTTGTTAGCACACTCACTCACTCATATTTACATATTTTTCGACCTCGTAGCTGGTATATCCTGTCAGAGGATGCTGAAGTACTTAGAAAAAAAAATATATATATATAATTGAGTCGACATTAATTTTAACAATAATAGTACGTACACGTGAAGTGTTTACTATTTTTTTTCTGAAAAATTTATGAGAAAAACACGTTGCATGGGAAACTCTGAGAGAGATACAGAGCATAATGAGAGTAAATGAGTAAATGACAATGGTATTTATACCATGGAGGTCAAAGATGGAGGACAAACGCACAACGTCAACATTATTTTCTTTGCTCAGACCAATCACAGCTCAATTTACCAGAATGGCATGGGATTGGCTGAACGGTGCGGAAGCTATCTCGTAGTGACAATGACAATATTATAGACATTAGGTTCTTTGTTCTGTGTTCTGTGTGTTCAGCACCTAACCCAAAAAATAAGTGTTTTCGTTTTATTTCGCCTTCAATTCTTTTGCGGCGAGCGGCTGCAGAGATTTTTCACATGCCTGTCTGACTTGATTCACCATGCTGAATTTCTCCAAAATTTGCTTAAACTGAAACTGTTGTATATTCATTGTACAGAACGCTAATACGCCACACAGGCAAACAGTGGCGGTGAGGTGACGAAATGAATAAACAGTCTTGAACCAGCAGCACAGGCACGTACGTACTCCGATGAGGTAATCTCAGCATCCGATACTAAAACCTAGAAGTTAGCTTCAGTCTATTCAAATTACGGACGAATCTTTCCAAATATCACGGTGCATAAAAAAAAATCATCCGACAAAGACTTTTTAGACACGGACGAGGTTTGTAGATATTTTGTTACAAATAGGTTAAAAGCAAAAAATTGGTGTGCCTTAATTGAAATGGTCTTTACTAGGTCCATTTGGTTGAGAACATTGTACACCAAAAAACTCCAAGGGAAGTATTTTAAAAGGAAATGCTGCAAAGCTACAGATTTTTCGGATATGGTCCTCGAGATTCCTACACAAATAATGAACAGGAATCCAGTCGTTATCATTCATTCAAAATTTCATATTTAGACGGAGACAAAGAAGTCTTGGAGTGGAAGTCCAGTCCCATCAGGTTCTCGTTCCAGCAAGCGCACGATGTGATTATTTTCCTCGAGCTTTACTACCTGGAATGAAAGAATCGATACAAAAGTAAACGAAGCATCAAATATTTTCACCTAATTTGGTTAGACCCAAGACAGCATTTCATCTTTGCTGTTCCGATATTTTTCAGCCGAATTGTGATTCATGATGAGTGTTCAGCACATGTACTTGACGTTGAACTTTTTCTCCAATACATCTACACCACTGACCAGACTGGTGGATCTGAAACTACGATCTCACTTCTTCAGCTGATAGGTAAGTTATTATGCAAATTTTTATAGACCAGACAGACGGCATCACAGCATAGAAATATTTATTATGGAAAGATTTCCTTGATTGCTGATTTATTTGTTCCGTAGACATGAAATGGATTCAAAGAAAATGACATTTGAGCAGGAGTTCGTTCTCAAACATTTGGATGAGAATTCTGTCATTTTCTTACTTTCCATCGCAGGCCAGTTCAACGCTCGGATGATAAGGGTAATAAAGACTTGAATAATTATATTCCTATACATCAGTACATCATTTCTTCTTTAATGTGGAATTCCGGAGTTTGTATCCCTCGCCCTTAAAATTGTAAGACGGGGTTAAAAAGCAGCCCGAGATGGTACCCTTAGAGCAAAAATTTTCTTCGTTCTTACAATTAGTGGAATATTTGGAACATAATTAATCCTGTTAATATTTTAACTGAGGCCATGGACAAAACCTGGACAAAAGTGCCCGGGCATGAAAAATTAAAAATAAAGTCTGCTCTATGAAACCTCTATATTTGTCACCAGGACATGTGAAATAATTAATTCCATAACGAACGTTTCAGCCCGATCTGAGTTTTAATGATACGTGGATTCCATATCAGATTGAGAAACAAGGTTAGCAATTTCATTTTTTGTCCTTGGTTTTTTTCCAAGGAGTTTGCATGGAGCACATCGTCATAAATCTGGACATTATGGATAAGGAATTGAGTCCTGAGCTCCATATGGAAGTCTATGATATTACAATGTGGTCAAAGCCCAGGTAAGTTAGATCTTTGGATTAACTGGCATTGCGGTCCAATGTGTTGTAACGAAAAATGCAAAGTCGTGGACTCGTTTAGTATCTTGGCATTCCTGGAGTGTAAATGTTCAGACTTCAGAGCCTTCCCTGAAATTGTTAACCTCCAATGATATGTAATTATATTACAATAAAATAAAAATCTACTGCTGAAATGTTGAAGAAATTTTTCAGGTTGCTGGACGTTGGTTATTTGCCCTTCTCACTTCTTGCATAATTTGAGGGACTGGGAGGTCAGTCCTCAGTCAGTTCAGGCTTCTGAAAAACTATAAGACCAGAAGTCTGGAGAGGATTGTCCATCACTTCAGGTTGACTCTTCTAGCTGACAAAACCACATCACAGAGACTTAGTTGTTGTCGGTCGCCAAACACATCTGATTTTTCAATTCCGAACTTTACGAAGGAATTTTTATTTTAAAGTCAAAGTCAATCTTACCTTTCTACCTGTAATCATGTGGAACATTTTATACCTTTTAACCTTAGTCAGAATTGTTAGCAGCGCCTATGTTGGAAATTCCGTTTCCCAATCTGACGCTCAAAGTTCATCCACCACATCCGTGGTCAACTCCAATACTGCAGCCGCCAGTTACTCTTCGAATATTCTTCAAGGAGGTTTGTCGACTTTACCAAGGGGACCATGCTATGATTCGGCACCCGGGTTACTTGTGTCGTCGGTTGATCCTTGTGGAAGACAAGTATCACTGATTCCAGCTTCCGTTGTTGGAGTTGATCGACCTGCAGTTCATTTCGGATATGACGTTCTTCCACCACCTGGACCTTACCATCGACCAAACTGTGGTTGCGTCTCAAGAGGCGGTTGCAGTGGAGAAGTCGGACTTTACACTCGTGAGGTCATCCATAGGAGCGATCTCGTTTGTGGACTCCGGTTCGAGGCTTGTTGTTACGATGGACCATTCCCCGGTGTTGCGGTAAGACTAATTCCTCAAATTTTTCAAGAGTTAGAATTTCTCAAACTTTTCAAGAGTTAGAATTTAACAAAAATGGGGCAATGTGGGACTTGGCCAGTAAGGTAATGATAAGCGTTTAGAACATGAATTAATGATTGCTTGATTTTTTATTCACAGGATGAGTTTGCCAGAGCTGCTGCCTGCATTCCTCAGGAGCAATGTGTTCGTCCTTATGGAATACTTCCGACTGACGTGAGAGATTTTGGCGTCATCGCACCATGCCCCGGCAACGGTGCAGTCAGGTGTCTCATTGTTGACAGTGAAGGACTTCTAGAATTTAAGGCTGCTTTGGCGTCCATTGAGGCTTCCAGTCATCAACGTATTGTTCAGACGGATTCTGTTCAGGTACACATCCACACTTACTAAATTTCTTCGGTCAAATTGGAAGCTAATCTATTCGCATAAATACTCGAAATTCTTTTACCCTGGCTTACCATTATCGTAAATTTCATTAATTTAAACTTTAATTTCTATCTTCTAACAAAATTAACCAGTTTGTTGTAATATCAGTTTATTACGCGAGCAACGTGAAGTTTGTAAGGGGTAATGCGAGATGTGTACTTCAAATGATGTTTTTCTGATTCCTGTGGGGAATGACCTCATGTTTCTGTCAGTTTATATGGGGCATTGTGAGAGTTTTTGATTCACAAGAGTTAATGCAAACAAAATTGTGATATTTAGTAATACTGTCAGTCCATATGGGGCATTGTGAGAGCTTATGTTTCACAATAGTTAATGTGATTTTTATTTTTATTTTAAGGTTGCCCCGATTCATATCGACGTTCCAATCCAAGCTGCGGTCAATACTGGATCTTCCAGTTTTGCTTCCAGTGGAACTCTCACTCCCGTTAATCCACCACCAATCGTGCACAACGCAGTTGGATCTGGGACCTACGTTTCTTCAGGGGCAGTGTCGTCAACCGGCCCAAATTTCTATGGAAATCCAGGATACGGGACTCTGACTTCCAATTTCATATCCACTGGCACTCAAGCGATTCCACCTCCAGTCGCCCCAGTCGTGCACGCTGCAGCTGAAGCTCATGCCACAGCAGTGGCAGTTCCAGAACCCGTCCCAATACCAGAACCCGTGTCTGTTCCAGTTCCGGTTCCATTTGTTCGACCACCAGGATATTTCGGCTATCCAGGCTTAGGTTTGGGATTCAGGAAACATTTTAGTTTCTCCAAGAATTATGGTTTTGGTCTTTTCAAGTAAAGGGAAACAGCTTAAGCAATAGTCTGGAATTTAGCATAATGAATAAACACGGTTTAATTTTATTTTTGTACTGAATAATGTGAATGTGATGTGGTGACTTTTAGTGTAACTGAACATTTTAATGTGTACGTGCGTACCGTGATTTTAATTTTCTATGAAACGTGAGTCAATAAAAAAAGAACTTGACTGACCAAATAGGTCAACTAATGCCAAGTGGTTTACTGTATTGTCTTTATTCCTGGCTTTCATTTCATACTCTTGGCTGGCTTAGGATAATTCAGGTAGAATGTTCGAAGTATGTAGGAAGTAGACAGGACAGAACCTATTCACTTCAATCTATGTTGATTTAGTACGTTTTCTCTGCAGAGCTTTCCTCAGGCTTAGCGTCAATTCAATAATTCCAGAATCACTCACTGTAGTGTCTTCCAATGAAAATGAAAACTGATGAAAACCAAGTGATCCTGATAAGAAATGTCGACAAGTATCTCTCAAATGAAAAACTACAACCCATTGAGTTTGATTACAACAAAGAAGTGAGAATCTGTCTCACGTCACCAATTTAATTTCATTAATTTCATACCAAATTCACATCACAGCACATCTTCCAATTGAGATTAAGACTCAAAAAATTTTAAGATTCCAGAACTAATTGTAATTGTAATGTTGTAATGGCCCACGGTGTGTCAATAAGATCGGCTAGAGGTGTAGCTTTAACGTCCGTATTTCTGGAAGTCCCACTCACGATTATCCAATGGACAGACTTGTCGAGTCTTCAACCAACGTGAGATGCAATGAAAGTGGAATGCATGCTGGGAAAAAAAGAAATGTGAGTTTATAAACGAGTCATTATTTCTTTTCATTTCAAAATAAAAAATCTAAAATCATTAGTGCTGATGTCTTTCGTCATTCTTTTTGTTCTATAATTAAACTTACGTTGCAAACACCCCAAGCAACAGTACATTCCTCTGCTGAGGCAGAAGACTGATTCGCCTGACACTCAATGCACAAGTCCATGATGTGATTGCGACAAATGGCACAATTGTCCACGACAATGTCCCAAGACCAGAGAGCCACACCACTCCACTGGAAAGAACAAAATATTCAAATTCAAATATCGTAAAAAAATATTTCTTCATATTCTTAGCACCTGGACATTAGCCAGTTTCTTATGATAAAAGCGTCCTAGCGATGGCTGTCTTTTAAAAATCACGACATTGTCGGATTTATGGTTACTTCGAGTTTCAAATAAATTGATAGTAGAAAGAAAATCCTTAAATAGGATTATTTGCTATTCAGGTCACAAAAATTGACCCCTACCAAACTGCAAAATAAACTGGAAATCATTATTTATCTCTTCTGTTGATTGGAATGGAACTCTGGATTTTTGGAATTCTTGGTTTCCCATTCTTCCATTCCGTCATCCATTTTTGGAGATTAGTTTTAATCCTTCGTACTGGTAATTTACAATTTACGATTTTTGATTTTCAGGAGTTAGTATCAGTTTGGTTGGTGAAGCCGAAGAATTTGAAAAGATAGTGACAGTGACAGTAGAAAGTTGTAGAAAATGATATTGGATGTGCATTGAACATAGTCAAAATTGTAATTCTTGAAAAGTAATAATGAAACGCATATTTTATTAATTATATTTCAGTTTCTGATCTTACCTTCCTGACTTCAAAGCGTTTTTTCCCTCCACCCGTGGACGTAGAAGAGGATGGAGCCTCAACCTCTTCAACTTCCATAGCACCTCCTGGTGCAGCCATTTGACCTCACTCAAGACCGACAGTGATAAATCCTAGTAAGACAACGGTCAAGCTGACCAAGTTTTTGATGTTCTTCTAAACAAAATTTCGGAATTCCAAGACTAGAAATCAGTCAGCGTCGTCCGTTCGTCGTCGTTGTCTTTCTTCTCATCAACGAATTGAATTTGACGGGTTTGCCCGCGTGTGAAGCTGAAACTCAATGGCTCCATCGAAATTCGGTAAGGTGATCATAAAGCGGTGATTACATATGGCAACTGAGATGGAATAACTACTACAATTCCTCAGTACTAATTCGCAGTGACTATATACTAAATGGTGACCAATAATCATCCAACTCCCGATACGTAATACGTACAGAAATCCAAAAACGGAGTCTAAAAATTATATATGGCAAAATGGTGACTGAAATGTAGACGTATTGTCAACATCTGTCAAGCTTCATGACAATATTATGTAGTTTTTGAGTTTTTAATAGGGTATTATTAGAGTTTGTAGAATTTGTAGTTAATCAAGCAACGTAAGGAATTGTAAAGGGATGATGTCACCAAATAAATTGAATCGAACTGAAAATGTGTATAAAACAAAATATTTAAAAAGAATTGGAACAATAAAAATAAATCGATCAGAAGGGATAAGCAACTAACCGTCCTCCTTACCAGACTTGGAACAATTATTATACTATGTATTGCAATTAATTGCAAAATAAGAATTACAATTGCGTAATTGTAATTGTAGATAAGTTACTTACCTTAGAAATTCAGCATATAATTTGTAATTATTGTAATTAACTGGTTTGGAAATTGTATGTAATTCCAATTAAAGTAATTTGTCATAAACTTAATTTTTTATTACTTCAAAATGAACATGCAAATCAGAGATTATAATATTAACACGCATGCACCATATTTAAATCTCATTATTTATAGGACCTTGCTAGAGATTTATGGTCCAAATTTTAGCCAAATCGGTCAGAGGGTCACCCACCGGATGAGACATTCGTGAAGTGATATTTGAAGTAGGATTTTATTTCCACATAATATTTGATTCTCAAGTTCATTCGAATGAATAATCAAATTTGAGAAATAGAAGCAATAACTGGAAATGGATCTAGAGCATTTCCCAGATGTCGATTTCCAAAATGGTAGAATGAGCCACATTCGTGAACCTTGCATGCACCACGATGAGCGTGAACATATCGTCTGGTCTCAACATTTCTTAGACTTTCATTAGATTTTGTACTTCCATGTCTGACACGACACGACACGTACGTGGTGATTTAAACAAAAATTTCGTTCCAGTTTTTAGATTTCCGGTGAATTCATATTTTAATAATATTTGAATATTAATAATATTCAGAGTTGAGATATCTTCCGTTTGATTTTTTGTCCACGTGTGACTGTAGTGACCTCGACCTTACAGGGTTTCCCGGATTGAGCGCAAATAGTCCAAGAACTTTGTCATGGGATAGTGGAGACTGAGCATGAAAATAATTCCGATCCAAAGGTAAACCAGAATAGACTTGTATTCCTCATCCGTTACTAGTAATGGACGTCTTGCGAAGTCATCCGGGGAACTCCCTGCAACAATAAAAACCACAACAAGTATGAGAAACAGCGGTCATAATCTGTAATACATTATTTTACTTGGTGGTGCATTATCACTCAAGGCCAACACAAGCCAGGAGGTGTATCTTAGGTGTCAGACAACAGGATATTAATATGTACTTGAATTTTACTCACCATTCTTAACAAGTTGTCCAAAAAAACAAATTAGTCATTGCTGGGATCGTCTTCGAAATCAGGAACTGAAATAAATTGTTGACCGGAATAAAAGAATAGTGGCTACTGCTGAGTTGACCAGTTGCGAAGGAGTGTTCGATGGTGACTAAAATGGAAAGCGTCGGACCTTTGTTTGTTATTACGGTTGCGGTGGTCAAGTTTCCAATTCTGTACAGGAACTGCCACAGAAAATGCTGCAGGTATGAATAATGATGTTAGTAAAGTAGCATACTGCTACAGAGAGCGCCATACAAAACTTGCTATCAAATTCGAATAAATGTTCATAAATACGTCAATTGTCGTTTGTCTTTCATAAAGCACGGTCCGTTTAAGAGTATCCGCTAAAGTTACTAAGAATGAATGTTGTTACGGTTCACCCTGTATACGTAACGACCACTCCAGTTTGAGTTCACGAATGCCCTGGATTTAATTGTCATCATGCCAAAATTCGTTGTCACTCATGACCGCAGGTTCACAACCAATCCATCAATGCTTGGCTAGTATCCACTGTGGACAGAAAATATGTGCAGGGAGTTGGAATTTTACACACTTTAATGTAATAATACATAAACCTGTATCACCTCTACATCCAAATCTGAGGTAGACCGAGAAAACCTGAGATATCCATTTCGCAGAGGAAGCCATTCCGCTTTAAAATCCGAAACTGCTAGCTGCGCTAACGACCTCTTAAGTATAAATCGGCTTAGAAAGACTACAGGGTTTGGAACGGTTTATCGATTAAAACACGCCCGAAATGTTTGTTTTGAAAAATCCACCCATGCTATATTTTTGCTATATTTGTATAGAATTTTTGAGACATTGTTCACCCGATTTTAGAGGAAGTTGATTTTTCACTTGCAACGGATTCGAAGGAATTTCTTTGCGGAATTTCAATTTTTCGTAAAAATGAACTTTCCCCAAACCGGTAGAACAATATATCAAAAGCTACGCACATCCGATTTTAAAGCAGAATAGTTCCCTAGATCCTTCATCAGCCCAATGGGGGATGTGGAGAAAACGTTATGAGCAACCCTGAACTTTAGAATTTATAGAAATTGTAAAATGTTCTAAATCTCTAATGCACTACTTTGTTACTGACTACTATTTTTAAAAGAAAAGTGACCCAGTTGTACCATTAACAAAAGCTGCAGTCTCATGAGTAAGATGAAGAATTTATCCCTCAGTCAGCCATTGTTTGGTCAGATAAACTACTAGTGTAGAGAGGTCAAACATTGTGAACAGACCACATATTTAAGTTGGTCGTTTCTCCATGTAGCTTATTACTCCACTTCGGGCGTTTTATTCTGTACATTTCGATATAGTGTTTGTAATGCTACAATTACATATACGGGTATTCCACCTGGCCAAAAGAAATAAAATGTGCTCGTAGTTAATAATCACCTTTTGTATTTCTAGACAAAACACACTCCAGCCGCACTCCGAGTGGTCACAGACTAGACTGATGAGTAAAAGAAATGTATTTCTGTCGTACACCAACGTATTGCCAATTTGAATGTCATGATCAACAATTCAAAGTGGTATGAATTTCAATAGCGTTACGCGACGGTGGTAGTTATGAATTCAGATTCAGTCCACACCATAAAAAAAACACGCCATCGCGCTGTAGCAGTATCAGATAAAATTAAATGTCTCATACATAAATTTAAAAACCGTGTTCCTTCAAACTCGATTTATGTGTCTTCATTTATTTCGAATTTATTTACTTTATTACTGTACATTCAATACGTTAATTAACTTTAATTTAACATTTTATTCCTAAATTCTCTTTTTCAACCGTCTGCTAATAATATAATTGTGCTTATTTATATTTACATCATTAGTTCTACTAAACAGTAAAAGCATTACTATAATTTTGTATTTTGTAGAACTTATCCATTTTTAAAGCGGTGTTAAGATTTTACCCTACTCATACGTGCATAAACTTTAATTACTTTGTACTGCTTGTTGAAGATTTGCTCACAAGGTATCCCTCGCAAGTTTAAAACTTCGATCAGATTTGAAAGGATCTTCGGTTAACTATCCATGGGAATGTATAATTGGTATGTTTAAAGTGTTAGCTATTATCCGAAAGTTTATTCATTGACATTCCTCTATGCTTTTGTCGGAAGAGGAAATTATTCTTTAAATTACGATTATTTCAATTTTTTTTAATTATTTCTGGAAGTTTCAGTAATAATAATAATGGATTTACAGTTTGGAACGTTTAAGAAATATCTAAGAGACAACCAAAAATTAAATCGGCCACATTCATGTGCTCAACATTTTCGTGTTTTCGTGATTTGGATTATATCCGGAAATGGGAATCCTTGTCAGATTACTTATATGATACTTAAATTATTTATATTACTGTATTATTTTGTAGACATAAAGGTCACCAATCGGTTTTGATCGCAGATCTATTCTATTTAAACACGGTCCGGTTACTTATGACAGTTGAAACTGAAAAGTTTGAGGCAATAAGGAAAGCTAGCATCTATCTATCTATCAATTATTACGCTTCCACGCTTCCTTCATTAATTTTCGAAACCTTGTTTTTCGCTTTCCAAGTTTCTTCACAAATGGAGTTGATCTTGAACCACTCGGCTGTGCTTGGGATTCCACAACTGCACTAGACTCAGGTACCACCTGAAATTTCAAAACAACCAGACTCAGTTCATGACTTCTGAAAATATCTCCAAATATAATATATTTAGAAGATCCTTTAAATCGTAATGACGAATCTTATTTACCTGATTCACAACAATTGCCGGAGCTGAGTTCACCTCTGTCCTTACCGGCGTTCCATTTTCAATATTGGAAAAATATTTCAGGATTTGTTTAAAATGGCCTCGCTCGGTATTCATAAGATTCATCAACTCTGTGACGTTATTGGCACAATGCCTCATATTTCCCACCATCTTAGAAAAGTGGTTTGTCAGATA
>JAQFYE010005123.1:0-12353 GCA_034694305.1 Protaphorura glebata | reverse complement strand
CCAATCCAATCCAATCCAATCCAATCCAATCCAATCCAATCCAATCCAATCCAATCCAATCCAATCCAATCCAATCCTATCCTATCCAATCCAATCCAATCCAATCCAATCCAATCCAACGCAATTCATTAAGTGAATTGCGTAGTGTACATGTACAAATATGAATCTATCCCATTAAACCTAGACACGTACTACATAGGGCAGAGGTCTAACAGATGCAAGAGAATGCTTCCAGCGATAAATTTCCCGATTCCGCTGACTGTACATAGTTTCCCACACTTTTTCATTGACTCATTCATCACATCACAAGTTGATGAATTTTATACTTTACCGAGTTTGTATAACAAAATATTAATATTTTACAATATTCTGAATTTTAAGCCCTTCCAATTTAGTTTCAGGAAATTTTTGAAATGTATATCTCAAAATGTTATGATTTGTGCAATTAGGATTTGTTCCTAGGTTTTGGAATATGTCAGGGACTCTGAATTAAATATGCTACATTGTGGTAACTGTCCCTTGCAGGTACCGTAAATGACCGATGTTGAAGACCTACCGAGTTGACATACGAGCAAATTGATGAACCTGAACGGAAACATTTCGCGTCGGTGTTTCCTTAAATTATTTTACTGTATAACATGACCTGTCAGAGCCCGACCTGCAAGATACATTGTACTGGGAACAAGTAAGACTCAATATGGTGAGTATTTCCAAGTGTATAGAAATGTCGCTAATACGAGAAATAATACTTGAAATTGCACCTGCCTAAACACGCGTGGCCGAATGACATCGCAATTGTTAAGTACCTCAAGTGTTCGAGTCAAGTGTAGTGTAATGTGTCCAAGATCAATTATGTTATTGATTGCAAGAATCTTTCTCGATAAAGCAACAAAGTTCAGACTTCAAAGTTCGGTTTTATTCAGATGTCTTGGCAGGACGATTAACTACTCCGTTCTTAATAACTGTGGTGTACAAACTACGTTTCACCAATAATATATTCCAAACTTGTAAACACTAAATTAATTTTTTGGCACAGTAAGTTAAGCCTAATTCGTAATTGCTTATCAGGAAACTGGAACCAAAAAAATATAATTAAATCATCAGACTTTTTTGATGAAATTAACCATTTACAATACTGAATATTTCTCCACTTACGATCAGATACTGATAGAGAGATTGATATAAAGATTACAATCAATTCATATTGGCTACTTTTTTAGTATGTTGTAATTTCTATTAGAATTTAGTTGATGGAGTAATCATGTAATATCAGAGTTTGGTGACGATACTGTCAATAACATCAGCTAATTAGTCAACACTTTTTGTAAATTTATCTCATCACTTTTTATCTGTTTCAAAACAATTCAATTCAAACGTGTAACACCTGCAGTCCAGCATTTAAGTATAATCCGTAGGCTTTATAGCGAATTATGTTCAGTTCCACTTGTGCCGGCCGAGCAAAACAGATTCTGAATTTTATCACTTTTTAATTTTTTAAAATCAGAATGGGTACCATTTCTATTCGCTTGCATACAATTTTGCTTCTGATTTTTCTAATATCTTCCGATTTGACAAGAGTGTCCGCTCAAAACGAAGAATTGGAGTCAATTTATAGACGTAGAATAGATGATATTATCAAAGCAACTCACAATCCGGATTTGGCCAACAGATGGTAACTAATCTAAAATGTATAGTTGATTTGATAAAATATAAAGTCGACTCATATTTTAATATGTATCTTGAATTCAGGAGGACGGAATTAACTCCACAAGGAATCTGGACTGATGTAGACTACACGGCAGGATGTCCGGCAAGGTATAAGAAAATATCAATACTAACATTTAGCTCATGTGTCTTTTGTAAGGCAATCAATGATCTTGCCACTACATTTTCGAAAGTTTCTTAGATAATCGAATAGCACATGCACTTGTTAACTATTGTGTATAATTTTGTACGAATCACTTTATTGAATCAACTCTTGTGTATGTCAATTTTACAGACGAGCGAATTGGCCTGCTCAAGACCACTTCCATCGGATAAGTAAGTCAAAGAGATGATTTTATATCACTTTGAATATTCTGAAAAATGTATAAACCAGTTTTCCCCAAAAATGAGTGGCTAGGGTTATTGGTCCTGGCTTTCAAAATCTTATAGACCTTTAATGATGTCTTTAATAATTTCAGATACGATGGCCAGCGCGTTTCATCTGGAGCCTTCTGATGCAGATCTCCTATCTAAAATATCGCTTGCTTTGAACTATTGGTTTGACAACGATTTCACCAGTGTTGACTGCATAAATGCTGGTGGACAAGATCGACTCACGTGTCCTTGTGGAACACCTGGTTTGTGGAATACAAATTGGTATTGTCAGGTAAATACATAAACTAAAATGATCTCTGAATCGAAAATGAACTCTGTGCCTTGAATTTCTTAAAACAATAATATTTTTCTACAGATGATTCTAATGCCTGGACTCGTAGGAAGTGCATGTCTCTTACTCAGGTCAAATCTAACACAAACCCAATTTGACAAATGTTCAGAACAAACGTATCGGTCTTACGTTCGAATTGACGGAGATCCAAATGGATCAATGGGTGCTATGACTGGTGCAAATATGATAGACGTTGCTTCCATCGGCGTATCCAACGCATTGCTAAGCTCAGACGGGATCCTTATGAACAATGCCCTGGAGCGATACTACAACGAATCCCAATTGACGACAGGTGGAGCAGATGGTATCAAAGTGGACGGCTCATTCATGCAACACAGTACTCAAATCTATAATGGGAATTATGGAGCTGTTTTCATGAGGAATCTACTCAAGATATTCATTCAAACGGCTGACACTACTTTAGGACCACCCTTGTCAGCCCAATCAGCGTTTTTAACTGTTATCAATGGGAGTGAATGGTTCATTTACAGTAAAAATGATCCCAATGATCCATCTCCGAGACTCTCTTGGCAATACAGTGTGATTGGACGAATGGTCTCACATAAGTATGAAGATTGGCGTGGAATTGGCTTGGACTTAAATGAACTCTTAGAGGGCACTAAGACATGGAGTAATCATGCTTCTTTCCAAGAGATTGTTGCTAGGTTGAGGAATCAATCAGGTGTCAACCCTGGACCATTAGTAGGAACGAAATACTTCCATGCTTCAGATTTCTTGGTAAGAAATGTCTGTTAGCATTTTCAATTTTTACTCATGTCGTTTGAAGATAATTAGTCGATTAGTGGCCAAAGCCAAGACAGCATAGGAGCACGTGGTTCCAATCTGCTACTGTTGGGACGGGGTTCAATTCCCCAGGCTTGGTATATCTCAGTGTCGACTTAGGAAAGTCGGGTACCAGAAGGATGCCCAATGATGGTGAGCAAACATTGGGTGTAGTTGCAGTAATACATTCTTCAAAATCAGGAGAATTCTGAGTCGGGGGTTTTCTCCCTCGTAGGAATAGACGATAAGCCATCAGTTAGCTAAAAATATACGATATCTGAATTTTGTCATCTCACAAATCAGATGGTGTTATTTAAAGTTGGAAATTTGTTTATTTTCAATATTTCCACAGAAATAGACGTTAAGCCATCATTTGACTCAGTATGTGTGATAACAAACCTAATTTCGTTACAGGTACACCGAGGGGGAAAATACACCGTAGCATTGAAAATGTTTTCAAGTCGGACTACAAACTCTGAATGTAACAACAATCAGAATCCATTTGGCTTCCACTTGAGCGATGGTACAATTTACACACAACTTACAGGAAATGAATACACAAATGTTTATGGGGCATGGGATTGGAATCTAATTCCTGGAACAACTGTTGACTATGGTGCCTCACAGTTGACCTGTGGTCGTGTCCAATTCAAAGGAAGAGAATCATTCGTAGGTGGCATTGCATTGGGTCATGCAGGAATAGCTGTCATGAATTACACAAACCCAATGACTCAATCACTTCATTGGTGCAAAACATACTTTTTCTTCCCGAACAGTTATGCTGTTCAATTTGTGGGTAAAGCATTATCGTCTGATCCATCAGCTCCTGTATTGACAACATTAGATCAGCGACAACGATCTGGCCCGATTTATCTAGATGGACAAATCATTACTGATGAGAAAGTTCAACAAGTTGGACAATCTTTATGGCATGACAGAGTTGGATATCGATTCATTAACCCAATTGAATTGAATATCGATACTGCACCACGTCAGAGTAATTGGTCCGCAATTGGAATTTCTATCGGGAATGAAACACAATCACTCTTTGGTGCATATTTTGCACATCCTGCTGATGAAGACAGGGATGATCGATACACATATATTGCAAGTCTGGATATTTCTCAACAAGATTTCCAAGGAATTGGCCAAAAGGGACAACCAAATGTAGTTGAAATTATTCAAAATGATCCCAATGTTAAGTCAACAACCGCTCCAGCAATTGTTCGAGGTGCGTTTTATGGAGATGCTGGTGGAATCATTGGAGATCGAATCATTAGCTTAGCTTTTCTGACGTCTGGAGAATATGAAACAGGGTTAGAAGACATTCGAAGAGTGGATACAGATGCTCCCGTCTTATTATTATTTCAACGTAAAGATAATGGAGCTGGATGGCGAGTAGCTGTGGCGGATCCAACTCAGAGTTTGAGAACTGTACAGATTCATGTGACCACAACTGGAGTACCGATTGAATTGAATGTTCAATTACCTGAAGGAGCATGGGCCGGAGGGTCATCTGTCGAGGAATTTTAGTTTCACCTCTCAATTTGTCATAAATTGAATCGATATCCTAAAATTGTACACTATTTTTAAAAAATGCAATCTAATTAAAAATATGGTCATATGTAGATGTAATTTGCTGTTATTTTCTGCGACGTTACCGCGAGATCGGATTAACTATTTATCATTTATCACTCATATTCTAAACAAAACGATTAATTTTAATTTCGATCAATGCCATTGACTTTATTCCATCATTATAACTTGGAAGAATTTTAAAATGCTTGACCTTAATTCATGGTAAAGTGTGTCAGAAGTTCTTGATTAGAAATTACGAAGAGTTGTGTTCATTATATCTTAGCGACGTTTAAAAAATGACTTCATGCTGTGTTTGCTTAAATCAGGCTGAGCTCGACGAGTAGATTTCTTTTTCCGTGAATGACCAGCTTCATTCGCAACCACATCCTTGGGGTATGGCTTCCCAAAGTCTTTGTTCCAAGTATGAGCGAACATATTGGCATTGTAGTCCGATGGTGGAGGTTTATCAAGGAACCAAGTATGTTCATTTCCAAGGACTGGGACCAAAATCGGTGGCGGAAGACGTCGGACGGATGAAACTTGGTCAGAACCAGCGTCAATGTCACCACCGGCATCAGTATATGTTTTTTTAGCCATAGTTCGACGACGTCTTTTTCTTTTCTTGGAATTAGGGTCCTCCATCCAATCCTGTAGGACAAAATTAATTTATTAATACGAAATGTTCCAAGGATGTCACCAGATGTACTATTAATGATTATGATAAACTGGGGGCTCCAGGTTCTTAATTGACATGGCCAAAGACCGAGATACACTATTAGAAAGAGAAACAAAGGATCAAACCTCTAAAAGGTCTGGTTCATCATCCGGGTCTGGCTTGGTAAAAATGCAAGGAAATAAACACTGGAAACATCCGAGTGGTCCATTGGCATCCAAAAGTAATGAACTTCCAAGTGTTTGTTCTTCTGCCGATGTGAGTGAATTCCCAGCTCTTTTCAAATAGATTGAGCGTTCAGGAACAACATGGATTTCTGGACCGATGTGAGTGGATGATGTGCGAGCGCGTAAAACTTTATTTACGGAAGGGACGCTTTCGATTTTTTGAAGACTGTACTTCCATTTTCCGTAGCGGTAGTTCGTCTTCCATCCGATAGCTAAAATATAATACACAAATATCGATATTATTAACTGACCTTGGGTCTGATCATGGTTTAAACTTACTATTCCGTTCCTCAGCACAAAGCATTGGGATGAAGTAAGAATTGTGTCCAACTTTTTCCAAATCTTCAGTTCCAAAATAAGAATCGATAGCTGGTACTGAGGATCCACGTTGAACACGTGGTAATTTCCTGACAATCTTATGACGAATCGGCGGATTATTTTTGAAAATCTCCTTGAGCTCAAGATCAGTTTTAGAGCGGTCAAAACATGGTACGTAGATCTGAGACATTTGGGAATGTGTTGGATGAGAACTGACCGGATATGGGACGTATGACCCATCAGCAGCCAGAAGACCAGGATGGAAAGTAACTTTCGGGTTGATATAAAGAAGCATTTTCCGATCGGTTCTCCGAATCAAAATGGCTTCATAATAAGGATCCATCGGAGAACCCGGTGAATCATCGAAACTCATTTGACTGGCGTCATTCCATGATTGACCCATATTATTCCGCTTCTCCTTCGTGTTTTCGTAAAGAAGTCTTTGAAATTCCAAGTCTGACAAAAGTGTACATGAGGATTTGGTTGGTGTGATCATTTCTGGACGGCGAACTGTTTGATTCAGGGAATAGTAACTCTCAATTCGCAATTCTTGTCCTCTTGGAACCGGAAGTTTCGTGCGGACAATGAGATATTCATCTCCGAGCTCAAGTTCAGTCTCACGATTCAAAATGGCCGTGCTGGACAGCTGAACTCTGACATTACTAAAACTCCGGTGTGGGGTATTAGCCCGAGTATCAAATGTATTCTCTTCGTCATTCCTCAAATTCTCAATTTGGGCGTAAGCTTGGATAAGCTGAAATTATATGTTATTTTCTTAGATAAGCATGTTATTTGCCTAAAATATGACCTACTAAGAACATCTGACCAAAAAATTGCATCATTGTCGATAAATTCCGTTACAGAGAAGACTAAAAATGTAATGATCCTTTATTACCCGCTGAATGAGCATGGCATGACTGGAATGAAGCAATTCCACCATTGGCGGTAACTGTGGAATCGGAATATGGGGCTTGACTTTTGCTTTGGAAATGGCCCACATCGGTTGTGACTGGAGAAGGTCAATCTCAGTCATAAGATACTCATGATGACAATTCGATTGAATTTCAGTATCAGATAGACTCGGTGGCTCAAGCATATTCGCAGCTCGGCTCGGCCCAGCTACCTATTTAAAGAAATAAAAGGCACTGACAATGAACATTTTAATACATATTTATCTCCAATGAAATTGGTATGATGGGGTATGAGCTTGTGGAATCACAAAGTTTTACCGAACAGGGTGCGGTGAACCCCCGAGGTCACAGGTCAATCGGTTGATTCATGACACTGAAGTTGACATTGACCTCTGACCTCGCTGAGAAAAATGGTAGAGGGAAAAGTTGCTTGTCTCGCTGAGTGGAACAACTTTTGTAGGGGTCATTTCTTAGGTTAAGAGGAAACCCAAGGTCGAACTTTTGTGGCCTCTGGAGGTCACCAAAGTTGACCTTTCGTGTTGGGAACTTCACAAACTTTGTTCAGGATATCAGGGGCTATAAAATATTAAGAAAATCAGCCAATTCTGACCGGGGAGCATTTGCCGTGCCCTTTGTGCAGTATCCTTTTCGGGGGTAATGGGTTGGATTTCCATTAGGCAGCCTACTTGTAAAGCAAACCATACTTACGCTGCTAAAGAAACTGTTCTAGGAACAAACCTGATCGCGGTGAACAGTCTCCTGAGTATTTTTAGTCTTAGTGGAGGACACAGATTTGTTGACCTTGGCGTGAGAACTATTCCGTCGAACAACCGAAGGGCGACTTGATACCCGAGTTGGAGGAACAGATTTTGGTGGAATGCAACTGGTACAGAGTTCCTTAACAGGAGCTGTGGGGCTTGTCTTGGGAATATGGAGCATCGAGGTAGGATATCGAGTCGCTACTACTGGATTCTTTTTTGTTTGACCTTTCTGATTATTGGTTTGGGTGGCAGCGGACAAATGTATTGGTTGAGCATTTCGATTACCACGCTTCTGAGATGAAACACGATGGCTTGGAGATTTACTTGCCCGATTTTGAGAAATTTTCGGTTGAGGATTTGGAAATGTATGATTTTGAATCATATTGTTGATTTGATTTTGAAGAGAATTTGGGGTTGAGCGATTTTGAGTAATGTTGACATGATTCTGATGAGAATTTGGAGCAGGATGAGAGGTTGGAGCATTTTTCTGAAAAGTTCCTCCACGATTTTGTGAATTCGCATTTGGGACATTATTCCCGTTGACGACGTCTGAATTCTTTGAGGATTTGGCGGATCCTTGATTTCGGGAGCCAGTACCGGAATGTCGATTAGGAGCCTGACCTTGCCCTTGCCCGTCCGGAGTTTTCTTGCCTCGGTTCAATTTCATCTCAAGTTTTTAATTTTGTTCCACGAAATATTAAAATTGGTTTGAAAATAAAATATTGTTTCAAATATTAAAATATTGGAATTATAGTTCTAGCCTGATGCTACCTGAACTGGCCATGGATTTATTGATTATTTGTTTGTTTGATAGAAATTCTTACGCCATGTCGACCGGCATAACAATCGTGAAACAATGGATTATTTTATTAAAATTGTGATTAGAGATGATAAAACCAACAATGGGAAACCCAAGGAAATGGGAAAAGAAATTTTTCAAAGGAATATTTCATTATTTCATCATTTTTTTTCGGACTGGTTGAATATTTATGTATTATTTTTACCATTCAATGACAAAATGTCAGTACGTATTACAATATTTCTGTCTCATATTTGATTACCTAAGTGTTTACGCATGGCAGTGTAATGGCCCATTTATTGGGAATTGTCATGAATTACTGAGTTTGACTTGATTTTGAAGGAACTGGAAATTCAAATGAAATTCAACGTACAAAAATTGAACATCTATTCCGTATTAAAAAATTGTTGTCTGGACTGGATGCAGTGGAATACCATGTGCATGCCGTAAATTTTCCAATAAACGCCAGTCTAGATTTGTCGCCGGTCTACAATTAACGCCGGGCCAAATTCTTTATTTTCGAAAATAAACGTCGGTCTCGAATAACGATGCCTTAAGTTGTCTAAGTAAATGTAGGCCTAGATATAGTACACACATGCCTTAAGTATTGTCGTTGGAATAAACGCCGGGCCAAATATTCGTTTTAAAAAATAAACGCCCGGGCGCTTATTGGAAGATTTGTAGTAAATCAGGTTTCAATTCTTAGAGTGCTCTCGTGTGAAGCTCATGAGATAAAAGGGGCCTTGTACAATTCATTACAAAAAATGACAGACTTTACCACAGATGGTCCCCTCGGTCAGAATATTTATTTCACATTAAGATGAGCAGCGGGGGTTCTTCCGAATTCCGTACTTCCATTATTACACTTCCAGGAATTCGTCTGGAGAATGACCTGTGACCTTATTTCATCATTTCTCTCTCAGAACACCTGGCATTTCAATGTCTAATTTCTAATGTCAATTTTAATTGGTAATAATTTCAAAATGTGCATTTCCATTTTCTGGTTTCCTGGAAGTCAACGGACACACCAATATCAATACAGGGTCGCTCAGAATAGTCTTTTCTAATAACACTTCAATTCAGCCAATGTCCCCAGAAAATAAGGTTTGGAACACCTCTCGAATAAAGTGAACGAGGCCTTATCCGGATGGTCGGATTGCGCTAAATAATCCATAGTCGAAATAAACATAAAACTCTAGTAACAGAACAGAATTCCAAAATTTTGGGCTTTCACACCAGAAAATTTCAATTGGAATGTTCCATACATGAAGGCATCTCCTTTCTTGCACATTTCTATACAGATGTTCAGTTCCTATTCGGATACATTGCACAGAATTTTCTGAAGCATTCAATCAAATATCGCCTGGGAAGTCATAAAATATAGGGCATTTTGAAAAATAATGAAAAATGGAACTAGTACCATTGTTTTATTGAAAGATTTGGTTTTAAAAAATGGATGCCAAATTTTGAGCGACCCTGTAGACTGTACACTGCCATTTGGGCTGAAAATATTTTGTCCGAGGGTAGGAAATTGAAAATGTCCATGGTAAAGTGTATGCTAGAAAAGTTATCCGAGGTCTCTGTTGAACCCCTTTCCTCAAATGAATCCAATTATGGGTTTCTGCATTCCAATCCACTCCTAATCCCTAGCCAGACGAATTTCCTGGAATCAATTAAAATGTTCAAATGTCTTCCGTTGAAAACTTTTCTTAGGAATTTTAGAAAAGTTGTCTGTTGGTCAACTCGCCATCGCGCGTCTTTCCAGTTTCTAAAGCAAAATGTTCATTCCAACTTTTCCCTCCGGATTCAACGGTCGTCCTTTGTCTGTCTTCTCCTCATCCGTTTTCTTTGTCTTCTCGGCGGCGCTCAATTTTTCTCTTCTTCTCTGTTTTTGTGTCTCAATCCACATTTTTTTCAAAAATGAGCTTCAGCCAATCCACTGTCGGGGTGAGTTTCATATTTTAAGCATTTATTTTTATTTCTAAGTATTGTCGATGCGTCATCGGAAAACCTCTCAAAATTTCATTTATTCAAATCCGTACTATTTGTAAGAAATTGTCTACATGCTAAGACTTTAATTTCGTTTAAGGAATCATTTTTCATTTGATATTTTAAAAATCGGGGGTTTTACTTTTAAATCAGGCTAAAATAAATCGGCCAAGGACCAAGTGTCTCAATTTTTGACTGGCGGACATAGTTTTTAATTGTTTTAGTAAATCTCAGATGAGGCAAAATTGTACAGGATTCAACGTCAACCGTTATCTACTTATTTAGCTTCCTTTTTGGTCTTTGTTCCACTCTAGAAATTTTCTTTAGAAATTATGACAATCCATCTCTAAAGTATGCAATTTTTTAAGTTTAAGCGCTCATTGCTTCAATTATTATTTCCCAGAACTAATTATCAAATCAGACATTTAATTATTTCAAGCTTTATATTATAGAAAAAAATATTTTGCTTATTGCTTTGCTTGTTTTCGTGATTATCATTCTCGCTGGGAATTACATTTGGTAAAAAATTTTCTAAAGTTAATGCGAATAGAATATAATGCTTCTGTATGTTAAATCTGGGTCCGAATATAAGCCGGATGAGAATATTCGCCGTGAAAGGAGGAGAATACCGGGGTTCTGGCCGGTCATTGATGGCAAAATCGGAGTTAGTAGCAGTCGCATCTAGCAGCGGATTTAGCGAGCTTAAATAAATTATATTTATTCTCGGGGCAATACGAGACGTGGCTCCACACCATAGTGTCTTTTGTTCATTGTGTACAGAGCTGTCAGCTGTATCGGAGGTCTATAGTTCTGGTAAATAGACATTTTGAGAAAATGTACCAAATAATGAATTTCAGCAGCTGAGTCTACGTCATTCAAATCAGGACTTTGGTGAACATCTTTGCATTCATATGGCTGTTCACCTCTGTCGTTCCTGTCTCTAAATGTTCACTCGACTCAAATTCAGGTGAAACATCACTTTCTAAACTCATGGGATAATTTTCTTGGGGCTTAACGTTGGAGTTAATTTTTAACTTATTGGCAATATTTGCGATGTCTTTCATGTCTATCAAGCTTAGCCTTGATTGAGCTTCATTGTCCATAAGATTAGATTTCATTGAGCTCAGAATCTTCAATCTAGGCACGCCCTGTTTACGTAGATCCGCGATTCTTCGCTTGTCCGAAGAAGTTTTTCAGTTATTTATTCGAATATAATTTGTGCACAGCGGTCCAGTAAATAATCACCGATTAAGTAAAAGTTCTGAGTGAGTTAGAGTATTAGCCGGCTAGAATAACGAGTGCCATGTCCGAATACAAGCCGCGTTTCAAATACTAGCCCGGTCACACTTCTGTCCTGATGAATTCTTGACTGTGACTTGAGAAACGCAGTAAAATTAATGTGAGAATTAAGTTTCAATAAAATCTGGATCTGCTGAATACAAGCCTGGGTTCGAGACTAGGTCAGGACGTTTGTTTTAAAAATAGAAGGTCGGGCTTCTATACAAGCTTAACAATTCCCCTTTACGTCATTTTCTTTAAATAATGCATTCACCAACTGTGATGGCTTCCCTGTTTCGGTAGCGCGATCATTGTATCCACAGGTGTAACTTTGGTCAAAGTTGAGATCCCGATCCGATCCCGATCCCAGTCTAAACCGTAGCGATCCGATCCCACTGCGATTCCAATCCCAGTCGAATCGGTTGCGATCCCAATCCCAATCCTAGGATTTTTTTGAAAATCCCGGATTTTAATCCATGGGATCGATCCCACGGAACCGCCAATCCCAGAAGTTGCATCTATGCTGCGCACAGAGGTAACTTTCGTCAAAATTGCGATCCCGATCCGATCCCGATCCCAGTCTAAACCGTAGCGATCCGATCCCA
>JAQFYE010005122.1:0-12353 GCA_034694305.1 Protaphorura glebata | reverse complement strand
AATGTTACAATTATTGTACATTATTTGATACACCCTATTTCCTTTCCTGACCTTTGTTTGACCCGGATTTCGATCGTTGTCCGGGCGTTTCAGATATTTGGCAAAATCAACATACAGCCCCCCCTTAAGGTCAGTTTTGGTGAAAAGTTTCATGGAATATTCCATCCTAAAATCTTGAGAACTCTTTGCTCTCTTTTTAAAAAATTTCAATATTTTTCAAAAAATTTTAATTTGAGAGTTGCTCGAGCTAATGACATTATTGAGGGTTTGTGAAAAAGTGCTTCTAGAAAAACGAAGTTTGAGTTAAATCTTTAAGAATTGCTTTATATAATTGAAATTTCTTTTCTTACGTATTAAGTGTTACTCAAAAATAAACCAGACTTTCCTTACTGTTACAATTGTTTATAAGGACTATTGCATTTCAACTCTCTACATTTCAACCTTTATGGCAGAGACTTACAGAAATTGCAAATTTTACTTAATTGATTAATTCTTAAATAAGTTAAGCTTATCTATTCCAAGAAACGACAACAGTTTCAAGGTGAAACCAAACGATTTTGAGCACTCGAGTTTGACAGTTGAAATATTTAACCAACTCCGCGCTTAAATTGGCTTAGGAGGTAACCTTGCACCGTTGTGCAATTGAACACTTGAATTTCTGTACGTAGAAATAACAAAAGCTGTCATTGATTTATTTAAACACGTCAAAAACATTTCGTCGACAGGAGAAGTTTGTTAATAAACTGGTCTTTTTGTGATTTTTTTTTAACTTTGTTCCATTGTGTAGACGTAGTATATGGCATAAAGAACTATGCTTTTTTTACATCATCTTTCATACCTGGATATCCCAATTCACATTTCAATCTGCACGCAGAAAATAAAAAGCATTCCACCTATCCTAAGGAGAAGTCGGGTATTTTGAATTGGGTTTATTTATGGAAAGGTTTTAAATCGACTGTCAAATATATTCAGAAGTAAATTGTAATTCGCTGTTGAGCTTCAATCTCCACAGCAATTATCAACATTCAGCAGCTAACTCCTTTCTTCATCGAGGGTTTCAGTCTCATGGCTTGCAAAATATGGTGATTTTCTTAGATATTTCTCTCCGCGGTAGCTATTTTATGACTGTACGCACTGCTCCCACGTCGCCATCACAGGATTACAAGCATGTGACTGTGTATTGAGTATTTGAGCTTATTCAACGAGACACTGGGATCTGTTCGACTGATTCTTTGAACTGGCTTTTTTTCGCATATCAACAAATGAAGTTAATAATCGGCGTGACTAGGACAGGTCGGACAACTCCAGAAGAACGTGGTTGACATTTGCCTTTCTGAAAAACTTAAAAACACTTTATTAAAACTAATATCACAATGGACTTCCTACGTTCCTTCTACCATATGTTTCAATTTGTTTACTGGATTTGGTCTTGAACCCTGGAATAAGAGAGCTAAGGCGTCCAATATTGATAGCTGAGTTGACAACTAACCTTGTGAACGCCATTCTGAAGTCCACGTAGAACTTCTGTTGCGCTCTTCCTAATGTCATCTCGTAAACGCATGACTAGCAACGGGTTTATTGCGGAGTTTATGACAGGTGTGGACACCGAAAGTACTTTCATTATGAGCCATATGTCATATGTCCAGTAAATGTCAAAATTCGAAAAGAACTGTCAGCGGTTCAAAACAAAGAATCAGAGTCGAAATTTAAAATTAATAAATATTTAGGTTATATTTTATAGTAATATATTCACTTGGGACAAACATGGTGGGATCCAGCAAACAAAATGGCAGATGACAAAGGAAAGAGCAAGCGATGATTTATCATGAAGGTTCTGTTAATGTGACGAAAATACAATTATAATAGAATTCGTACATTTTAATTGATTTTCACAAATAGCCCCGGGTGTCCGAAGAAGGATATGTTCGGATCATTACACAGTACTTCGTACTTTGCTTACTTTGTGTGGTCTCTTCGAAGAAATCTTATGGCGATGACGCAATTTCAACAAAAGTAATAATATTGACAAAATGCCAGTTAAGGCGAGTGGGATAAGGAGCAAAGATTGGAGATATATTTGTAAATCCGCAAAAATATCCTGTACTCCGCAGTATTTTGACCCCTGAAAATGAAAACAAGAAAGTTAGTTTTGAAATTCCTAATACTTTATCTGATGTGAGGGTCATCTATTTCTGGAACGCCCTGTACAAGACATTTCTTACCGTAAACGTTTTTATTATTGAATTATGGAAACGAGGAAGAATTATCAGAATAGAAACAGTCCATGATGTTAACGCCAGAGCAATAGATGGGCATTTCCCGATTTTCTTTACTCTGTTAAAATAATAATCTTAGCTTTCGCTCAATCAACCTGGATCCTGAAGACAATTAACTCCATAATAAATATCTCGCTGTTTTATTGCTAATCGTTATAAATAACGCTTATTTAGTTTATACCAATTCAAGTCTTACTTACGAATCAATGGCCAACCACAGCAAAATTAGAGCAGATAATAAGGATTTCAAATCGAACAGACTTGAATAAATTTTGCACAAGGACTCGCTGAAAATCCATTCCTCCTTCGCAATGTAAATTATCGTGAGGGGTGGCCCAAGAATGAGAAACCAGAGATCAAGAATTGCCAAATTTAAAATAAGATATTTCGACTGCTCAAACCCTTTCACTTTCATACGGTTTGAATATTTTGACATTAATGTATAAATAACTAGAATGTTCCCCATCCACCCAATCCATGAAATTATAGGCACAATAATAAATATCACATATGATGCCCAAGAATAAGCCACAGTTTCCTTTTCCATTTTCTACAGGAGAGTAAAAATTATACGTGCACGTAATAGTAAGGCACAAATTGAACTGTCAGCAATAATTTCCTCTGCCTTTCGTGTTGGCCTCATTTGTAGTAATCTAAATTTGTCTTACACAGATCAACAGATCAGATCGATATTCATTCTAGCATGCTATGAGTCTATGTTTCAATACACAGGGTGGTTCATAATCAGTGCTCATACCTTTATATCACATTGGATATGTGTGTCTGCATTGCTGTAACCGTTTGATTTATCCACCCTGTATTATAAATATAACATCGCACCATGTAGAATCACCTAAACCTAATTTCCATTTACGAGAAGATCAACTCGACTACGTATCTCACGTTTTGTTTGCATTAGGGTGAGTAAAAAAACAAACAAGACTAAAAGACTTAGCATCTGTCACTCGTTCATTATTTGTATCATCTGCTTCCACGCCAAAGGAGACGGAATTACCCGAGTATCTCTCCAAATCAATAATATTGATACTAGATGAGCTCGCCATATCGGGGCTGGTAATCGGATTTTTTTTCCAATTCAGATTCTAATTATTTTTTTGATTATTAAATTATTTCGATTCCGATTATCAATTCCGATTCCGATTGTTTTAAAATTTTGACTCCAATTTTTGATTCTGATTCTGATTATTTAAGAAATCTGTTTTTCGATGCCGATTCCAATTATTTTGGAGTATCGATTCCGATTCTAATTGCTTTTCCGATTATCATAAAATTTTTTGTTATTTTCCGATTCTGATTCTAATTCCGATTACCGCACCTAGCATTCAAAAACGTCGGAATTGCACTGATTCTGAACGCAAAAACAAAATATTATAACACGTTTGCCCGATTTGATAACTTTGACTGCAAATTTGCACTATTGGAATCGAAATCGTAAAAGCACAAATAAATACGAATTTCGATTCCGATTACGATTATTTTAGAATTTCGATTCCTATTTCCGATTCTAATTCCGACGCTGATTATCGTATTAATTTCGATTATTTTTCGATTACGATTCCGATTCAGATTCAGATTACCAGCCCTGCGCGATTTGTAAGAAAGCCAACTATATTTTGGCGTAAGACATGGTCAAATATTACAGCGCATTTTTGAAGACAGAACTTATGGAGCAATATAGTAGAGTCATCTGGATCTTATGAGCCTTTCTATAAACTCACAATTAGTAAGCATTATTTTAAAAAAAATTTTTGTAGGAACAAGTAAAGTACATTAGGAATTAAACTACTGTTCAAAAATTAAATTGTCTGGGACTTTTATTAGAATAAATCGCAGATATTTTACTATACCAACCAAAACTTGAGTCTTGTTAAATGTTGGCCTGGTAGTTTTGATATCTATTTTCTGCCCAGGTGTGTACAATTCCAGTCATAATATTTAATCTACTCAACCTCCAATATCGATGAGACAATACATTTTGTAACGTGTGAGAAATAACAAAGGGAAATATGATAAATTAGTACATTCAAGTCTCCTACAGCATCAAACAATACTTCAGAAACACAATTTAAAAAATATACGAGGTGTGACTTATAAGTATATTTCCTTTACGGCTTTCCTTAATTTCGAAATCTTAAACTGAATTCCGCACTATCCTCAACATGGTTCATCAATGCATACCAGAATTGGGGAAATTCTGTCCACGGGTAGGAGTAGGATTCAACTATTCATTTTATATTTCTGATGTTTATCATATGCTTGATTCGAACAATACAGAACTATAAACACGTATGGTAAATCAAAAGCTTCCGCAATATTATCAACTTGTTCAAATGCCTAACTACGATGATTCATTAAAAATGCACAAGTATTTAACGCACTGGATAAACTCTGCGTAAAATTTAGTACTGGACATAACAAATAATTGTTGACTTTGTTATTAGATGAACACTTCCGAATCTGAATTGTAATTCTAAATCATTGAACTCAACATACTATTGAGGAGGGACATACCGTGAAATACTGGTTACAAACCTGATGCTGGATAGTGAACCGTCTCGAATACAAACCGAATCTCGAGACTATTTCTTATAATACGTCAAAATGCTCAGAATTTGAATACACTCCTGATAAAAAATAGAGAGATGAAAAAAAAATTTTGGTGACCTACTTGAAAATGTAGCTTTAGGGTCAAAATTTTTGATCTATGACCTTTTCCCAATGTCTGAAAATAGACGACCCCCTGAAAGAGTGTATTCTACGTGGAACATTCAGGAGAAATCCCAACGTCCGAACTATATTTCGAGACCCGAAAACACCCAATTGCGGTTATGCCTATGCTTGCACTCTTATGAATAATCAATAGCGGGAAACGGACGAACTTCTGAAATCTCACAATGACTGGTTGACTTATTGATCGTCGTATTTGGTGGCCATTATAAATGATGTATTATACTCTTATCACAAAGGGAGAAACGAATGGACATGCATTTTTTCAATCTTGTCAACATACTTCGTATCCGTGACCGACAGTGGAGTGAATTTGATGCGATGACTCAGGTTGTCAAATTGTATAATTCACAGCTTCATACTGTATATCAGGTTGTACAAACTCTGGACTGTCTGGACCGTGATAATTGTGAGTACTACGTGCGGTGTATAAAATATGTGACAAGAAGTGTCGAGTTTAACAGTCTGTGCGTGAGGTATGGTTGGAATAATATTTCTGGCGTTCATGAAAATCATGACAAACTTATTTACAAGGGTCAGGTCTTTTGTCTAAGCTAGACATAAGATATAGCATTTGCGTCATTGATTTATTAATTCTTGATTATAGTCATTGATTATCATTATTGATTATTATTCTATTATTCTGACTATTCCATTTTTATTTTGGAATTCTATTGTTACTCAACAGTAACAGGCGTTTCACAAGACAGTATACATAGCGTACAGTGAAGTGCGGTCTCATGTGTTTTCCTTCTATTGACTCCTTTTTTTTTAATACTAAATTTTTATTCAGTCACTGTCTTCCATACAAAGAATGCCCAAGGGACACAGAATACAAATGCATATTAGTTTAACAATAGTTTTTGCTGTTAAATATAATTCAACTCGTAGTAATGGAAAAAAAAACTATATAGTAATAATTTTTAGTATTTCTCTCAGAGTAATTCCTAAACTCAATCGGTCTAGAGATCCAAGAAAAGGAAGGAATGAATCTCACTCGACTTTATAGTAGCCGCAATATCTGTTCAATTGTTAAGGCAATTTTGTTAGTTACGGCTCGAAATCAATTCAATATAGTTAAGGCCTCCTATCTCAAAATTTAATTGCCTTTCTAATAAAACCGGGAAAGATTCCAATTTGGTTTAAGGAAATTATTTTTAATCTGACTACTCAGACTCTGACTATTCTTTCAGTCTTATCTGACCAATCAGCATTTTTTTAGAACACCGCCAACATTCTTTGGAATTTGAAAGGCGTCTCATTCGAGCCACAAACAAATTATAATCAAAATGACTCCTCCATTTTCTTTCTCGTTCGGCACCGATACAGATAACCAAAGACCCCGCCAAGTCGATAATTTCAAACACTTTATTCTAAAGCAATTCCTGTTATTGGGTATAATTTTGTAATTATGTTTTTACAAATATCATCAATTTGGTTTTCAATTTGCATTTTCACAGTTTTTTGTTTTAAGGTCGTAGGTCAACTCCAAACGTCAAGGAGTGCATGAAGAAAATGCAGTCTTAGACTGGAATAGAGGTTGAATTACACTGCGTTTAGTCAAATCTTTGCATTAGGCCCAATTAATTTCAATCAGAAGTTTCTATGTAATTACATCAAAACATTTTTAATCATTACTTCTCTTCGTTAATATTTCGAAATGTTTTTAATCAATACTTTTTTTGTAAGTATGTCAAAATAAACTTCAGCCCATACAATCTTCCTTGGAAAACGCTGCCTCCAATTCTGTCAACTTGGCCATTTCCACTTTAATTTCTGCATCCCAAGTATCCAATTCCCTTAACTTTGGCAATAATTGATCTCCAAACTGAGTAGCTTGAATCAATTTGAACTCTTCGAACCATTTCTCAACTAAATCAGCTACAACTCGGACTTGGTCTCCTAGCATGATATGACTTATGAAACATTTTCTGCGACGCAACTCTTGAAATGTATCAATTGCGGATTTTAGAGACATCTCGTCATTTCTTTTCAATTTATGCCGTGGACCTTGGAAGAAATTATACGCTGTTGTCAAATGTTCCATCTGTGGAGTTCTGAATTTAAGTTCCGCTCTCATTTTCAATAATTCTTCTGTTGTCAATTTCTCTGTTTGTTGCATCAGAATTCTAAAAATGACCAAATAAATATTTTACGCACATAAATGGCAAAATTGTTATGACATTTCACTTGTTAGGTTTTCAAGTGTCAACAATTTGTATTGCCGTGCCGTGGAATCATAATTTTTTCAAATTAGCAAGAATTTTGACAGGAAAGCGGATTAGGTACATTTTAATACCAAAAAATTAAGAGGTCAATTCAAAGCGGTAGCACGATGTCACCGTACAGAGCATACAAACAACCGAATATCCATGGCAAGGAATTGACCCCGGAGGAGGAGGCAGAAGAGGAGAAAACAATAAGAAAGAGAGATCTCCAGACTACTGAAAGTGTAATGAGTAAGTAAATTTTTTAAAAAAATTAAGGGAAATAATTGAGGCAAAAATTATTAGAAAAATTATTTTTCAATTGCAAAATATTCTTAGTAATTTATAATTTTCTAAATTTTTAAAAGGTGGATTTCAATTTGAGGGTGAAGAGCATGCTGCTCCTTCAGTTGCTTTGCCGCCAAGGCTCAACAGGGAATGTTCTGTTTGTAACGTAAATACCGAATTTTATAGTCCGCCATGGGAAATTTTAAAGAAATTTTGATTTTGAAATTATTTTTTTTTGAAATTGTTTAGATTGGGATTGTACGGAAGAAGTTCACTAAATGGGGATACTTGATAGCAATTTTCCTGTTTCCAATAGGAATATACTGTTGCTACGTCTCACGCGTTGAAGTTTGCTACAATTGTGGGACTGTGTTTGAAGATTAAACAATACATGTCATGAAATATTAAGATATACATTTTGAACAAGATTTTGACTCTAAAACTCGTATGTTGGAGTGCGGTATGAAATATTAATAAAATTTAGGCTTTGAAAAATCGAAACATAAGTTTTGACCACCCTGTGCTATAAATTTCGTTAATTTGATTTGAATTACTGGAATTTAGCTGTAATGTTGTTGAGCCACCAAGATCCGGCGTCCACAAATGATTTAATTTTTTGACTGTGACCCAAAGCAATAGTAAATTTTTGTCGATATGTTTTCAAATTTTTTTTACAATTGTTTCGGATTTGTTCCAATGATGAAATGTATGCTTGGATTACGGAAATTTCTTCGGTAGTAATGTCATCAAATGCAAGTAGTGGATCTGTCAGCTAAAATTATAAAGGAAATCAGTGTCAGCTTAATGGATCAAACCTCGACCATTATATTTTGCCTTACTTTTTTAAGATTTTCAATCAATCGTTCATTGTTGATGAATTGAGACCGAAGACTTGTGACACTTCTCAATTGGTCTTCAATTGCAATGGGCAATGCAATAATTTCTTCTGATACTAAATTATTGGTGTCATCATCCAATGTCCTGTATTCCGAAACGGCTGTGTCACCCAATTTTGTAAAGTCATTGAATGACCTTTCAAAATTATGGGTCACTGTATTAGACATCACTCTTGGTTGTGACGGTCCACGCCCTCTTACGGCTCTTACGGCACTCTCTTCGTCATTGGAGGGAATTTTTGACTCCGACTCCGACTGCGATTCAAAATCTGAGCACAAAATGAGCTGACTGACTGGAACAACGGTGACTTCATTTTCCTATGTTAATAAAAAGTTAATTAAAACTGTTGTAGTCATTTTATTTTAAAATCTTGTGAGAAAATTTACACTTTATCGGAGCGAATACACATTCAAGCCTTCAAGGAGTCGAACCCAAGACGCAAGGTAGCTATAGATATAAAATCCGTCGCTCGTTACACTGAGCCGATTGTACACACTTACAAATTCTACTCCAGCATGTAAAATTTGATTGGTTTCATCAATCCATCGAACAGTTCCTTTCCGTGTTGTCAATTCCATATCATCCGGAAACCAGACGACAAGGTCATGACGTCGAATTTTTAGTGACGGTGACTGTGACCTTTCACTTTCATCTGGATTATCTGGTGTAATTAATTTAACGAATTTTTGCATTTTTCATTAAGATTTTTTGAAATATTACTAAAAATGGCAAATTTACCGTCCTGTGACAAGAAAGGTAGACGGAAATTCCCATTCAAGTAGGTCAATCTTTCATTTTCACCTTTTAGCTTTTGATTCTCGTGTCGCAGTGCATTACTGTATAATATTTTGTCAATATTTATTTAAACAAGGAATTAATTTTGAATTGATTATTTCTACTTAATTGTATTTACCGTTCTGCAATGACTTTGTCCAGGGGACAATTATCATCTTCAGAAGGGTAAATCCGAATCAGATTCTTTTTATAAATGACATTCTGACATGAAGGGCAGGATGACCTGGAAATTAAAAATATTTGTAATAAGATCTACGGTCTGCTCCTTAAAGAAAGGAAAGTTTACTTATTTTTTTTTGAATTTCAATATTTCAATTATATAACAGAATTTGGAAAAAAATATTTAACTGTATGCAGAATATCACATTACAATACCAAGAAGGACGTTCAACTTGTGTCAACGTACCCCAATTCTGACTAATTTTAATATTGTATTTATTTAAGAATCGCGGTTACCCCAAATTTCAATTAAATTGTTCGAAAAATGTTCCTGGACCTGCTGAAAACGCATTCTTGAAACAACCATGTCAAGATTAAAGGTCTCCTATTACCGGATTCGTCTCGACAGGAATGAAAACAAACAAACAAACACGCACGGAAATACAAAACTTACTTTGCGAAAATCCCACCATTGAATTCGTTGTCACTCTCAGTTTCCTCAGAGACGTGAGTTTCAAAGAACGTGTTCAAACAATCACTGTGATACAAATGCCCGCATTTTGTGGTCACTATCGAATTACTAATTTTGTATGGACTGGCAGACAATAGTAATTCCGTACAAATTGGACAAACGATGGACATTTTATTTCTTTTGTGTCTGTCACTGCTCGTGTCTATACTGAATCAAATTGGGCGTGGTGTTGTAATGTAACAGACGTAAAGTAACTCTATTCAATATTAGCAAATGAATTGCACATGTTTTTGCTGATTGTGCTTATCAATTCCATTTTATGGGTATACTAATTATAAATTATAATCGCGTTTTGTTAAATCATGTGAATTCATGGTACTCTACTCTTGTCAGTTTAATTTATCTTTTCATTTGTCACAATTGATTTTCAATTTGAAACAAGTAGTTTCTCATGCTTTGTTGCCTTTCTACACATGAGAAATGAAATGAAAATACTCTTCCAATATGTCACAAAAATAAGCAAACTGGAATCTACTCGAATTTAATTTCTCAATTACATCCTGAACAGTTTCAACCAATATTTTAATACTTCCAAAATTCAATGCACAAGTAAATAGATGACGGCACAGCTCAGTAGGTCTCCAAGTATAAGCGTCTGGACTTATTGCCTACAATAAGAAATCAAATCTATTAGACCAAACGGACGATTAGTTTATTAAAACGAAATTAAAAAATTACACCGATACCTGGAATTGTTTTAGAATAGAATGTTTGGCTTTATTGACGTCATCAGGATCTTGATGTTGACTCGAAGTCTTATCGGCGTAATTACATGGACATTCATAGTGTGAGAATTCTGGAAAATGGTCATTTAATTTGAACTCGCCGTTCTTCATGTCCTCAGCCAATAGATCCTTCTTATTGAGAATGACGAGGATTGGGACATGGTAATAAGTAGGTACGTTTAATTGGCCAAAACATTTCAAACAATTGACGAGACTCTTTCAGAGAATCACTTTTGCTCCAATCAGCAGCGAATAAAATTTGCAATCAAGGTGTCAAATAATTTAGCCCATTTAGATGTGTAGAAATCTGTAAGTTTTAACGGTATGACGGTATAATAGATATATCAAATATAGCTACGTCCAATACTGTTGTTAATGATACTGACTGATACTGATGTTGTTAATAACGTTTGCCTCTATATAGAACAGTTATACATAATAAACGAACAATCGAAACAGTTTGTATTTCATTTCATTACGAAAATTAATTTGTATTCTTGCTTCCCCAAATTTCTCTTCCTCCATCTGGTAAGATACTTTGCTTCCTTACCGATCGGTTTAGGAGGTATCGCTTCTATTCACATTTCCAAGCATCTTATTCTTTCCTCTTCATAACGAAATCTATTTTTTATTTTTGCTTCCAAATTTTATTATTTATTATTTTACTATTTCTATTTTGATGGAGGCTTTGCACAATGTTGATTCGAAACCCTTTGTATTTATTTTCATTACGTAAATTAATTTGCATTATTGCTTCCCCAAATTTCTTTTCCGCCATCTGGTAAGGTACTTTGCTTCCTTCCCGATTGGTTTAGGAGGTATCGCATCTATTCACACTTACAGCAGTACCATTCATTCCTTTTCATTACTAATTCTTTTTTATAATTGCTTCAACCATTTATTATTTCAAAATAATTGGACTCATGGACGCTTTGCACAATGTGATTTAAAACCCTTTGTCCAATTTGTAGGTTGTATGTTGTTTTTTTGTTGTTGCTTCTCTTGTGTTTTAAGCTTTGGCTGTATGCGATCTGTATTACTCGTTGTGGAAAGGAACATACGTACACCCCGTGCTTAGCCATGTACTGTTTTGCAGCGCTTTATTTTTTCTAGGTATTTTCAGCCGATTACCTTTGAGCCTAAACATCGGTGAGGAGCACTTTTAGGAGATAATCCTATGTATTGTATTGAAAAGGACATACAGACAGACGGACGGACAGACAGACTGGGCATCCGCAATAAATCATTTACTCCGTATGTTATGTCGCACGACTTAATAAAGAGGAGAGATGCCATAAAATGAAGTATTTGTGTAGAGTAATATCATTATTTCAAAATCTGTAATCTCAAATCTATCAAAGGCTATTGCCCTGCGGCAGAGAATACGTTCAAGTGCACGATATAATTTTTTAATTAAAGGTGCATCGTATTTATTTCTTCAGACATCCTTGTCGTAATTTCAAATTACAAAAGCTTCGTTATACCACTGGTAGCACATATATTTTACATCGTTGTGAGTGAGAGTGATGACACGATTGAAGTCAATTATTGCTTAGTAGTCTCTGCAGCCGAGCACGCTAGCGAGCACGTCTTAATCTCCGTTCTGAAACAACCCCGGATTTCCACGCTGACAAAAGTCCCTATATATATATATATGTTAGGCTCAAACCCCGAAAACGGCCATTGGCCGAATAAAACGACCATACCTAGGTGTGGCATTTGAAAT
>JAQFYE010005121.1:0-12355 GCA_034694305.1 Protaphorura glebata | reverse complement strand
TATTTTGGATGGTCTTCAAAGTAGCATAGCCCTCGACACTCAACTCGACCAACACTTGGTGTACCTTCCTTGTCAGTTTTGAAAATTGGGTTCAAGTATGTGGTAAAAGTCTATGAACCACCTTGTTAAATACCACAATAACTCACCCAGGTGTCGAACAACCAGAAAATGACTACTCTTGATTTCCAAGGCTTCCAAATTCAAATTGAAAGGTTTCCATTCCTGATGGCTGGCCAAGTGGGCCGAGACAGGGTCGCTTATTTTTGGAAAGTCGACTGCCTTCAATTGAAGTCCTAAATAAAGTTTCTTCAGGGATTTAGAATGATGTTGGATGAATGTCGTGTACGTTGAAACCATGTTAATCGTCATCGGCGAAAATTCTGTTTCAAGAGTTGATGTAACTGAAAATCGAAACACTTTGAGGTTTGGAATCGTTGCAAAGCTCAAAAAGTACGCAGTCGCCGCGAAATGGTTCTGAATACACTTCAGAGTTCCTGGCCATTCGGGAATGTCCTTAGGATTAGGAATCTGCATGGATAGACATACTTTAATTACGAGTCGTAATTTTAGTGACTACACATTAATGCATGAATATTAGGGTGAAGTTAGCTAATACGCCTCAACTTAAAGAATCCGCCATTCACGGGCAGTGGTCATATAGTTAAGGGTAGGCATATGCATATTGTCCACTCCACCCTAGAAGTTTCCCAAAAGCGAAGTACATATACAATAACAATTAACTTACATCAACCGAGAGGTCCAAATCAGACAAATTTTCCCACTTGACTTCCATCAAAACATGTGATAATACGGGAACGCCAACATTTTCCAAGGATTTTGCATCGAGAGTAATGTTCTCAGTGAATACACAGCCAAATTGTAAAATATTGGCTACAATCTGCTCAGAATTTCCAATACCAATGAAGAGTTTTCGGATAGAGGGAAGTCCGTGCTCAGAGTCCGTCATTTTAGGCCAAGGCTACCCCTTCAACTTTAACCGCTTCAAACTCCAAATGAGAACTCAAGATGGCTTCAAGGTTTCCTATCTCCCTAACCACAGCCTTGAAGGATATGAGAGACGCATCTTTATCAGGATGATTCAAAATCCAACGCCAGCGACGACATATCAAGCGACAGTGTTGCTTGTCCTTGAGATCCACAAATTTTAAAACTGCAAGAATCATCTGAAATTTCAAAATCGAGTCAAATAAAGAACAAAATTCCACAATGGAGTAAAATAAATGAACTCATTGAATGATTTAATTTCAACTGTGACCAATGTAATTTTACCTTGGACGGTAATTTCCGGAAAGGTGACATTGTTTCTCCATGAAACGTCATTATTGACGGTTTCATGGCAGACATTGTAATTTTAATCAAACTGCTTCTCAATATCCAAACTGCAATTCAAGTTCGCTTATTTGTCCAGAATATTAGTTTGAACTAATTTTACTTTTCGCTGGCCGTAATCCTTGTGGTATCGCAATCGATTCAGGTTTGACCTGGTTTGACTGGTTCATGTGGATAGAATAATTTGTAAATATTTTCCAAAAGCGGGCAATGTCTTAGCAACCAAGGGTATTCGTCAGAAATAGGAATTTGGGGGTCGAAGTCAGGTGATTCTGAAATATTTGATTGTAATTGGCAACTGGTTAAAATAGGAGTCGGACATTTCTTAGAAATTAGTCCGTCCATTAGTCTCACTTGCAAAAATTAAATAGTCTAGGCAAAGAATAATATCGGGTATCTGTGAATAGCATTTTAAATTATATCCTCAAGCAAAACGTCTTGATTTGTCAATACAACTTTCTGCGCACTACAATTTCGGTCCAATTTAGGCTATTGGGAATGGTCTTACAATTTTGGTTTCAATGGCGTTGTCTGGAATACCGGTTTGGGTGGAGCTGGTTTTGATACTTTCATCAAAATCATAGTTGAAAACAGAAATTTTGACCAAATTCCAGTTGGTATGATGGCTCTGAATGAATTTAAAAATAGTCTCACAATTAGTTAGAATGTAGTTTTTACAATGCTATTGGATTTATCACCTAGACCTGAGTGTCAACGTCATCTTGTTAGTAGATGAAGGTAAATAGACGTGCTGACGAATAGACGGGCTAGAGGTAAGAAAACTGTACCTAATAACCTAAAAACGAGTGGTCAGATTGTGTAAAGGTCATGTTCAGTACGAAAATTATTAATTATTCATTTTACGAAAATTATACAGTCGTTCAGGGTATCACATTTAGAGAAGATTTCTAAATATTCTTAAATAAGAAAATTAAGTGACTAACGGTATAGGCAATCGCGTCCGCGTCGTTGACCGGGTGTCGTTAGGGAACTTCCCGTGTTCATTTACATGTCGTAATGGAGTAAATGGGTACAAGATTTTCATTCGAAACAAGTCCACCTTTGAAAACCTATCAACAATTTTTAGCTGCAATTGTGATCATCAATTACTTTCCAGAAAGCCAGTGGGATCTTTTCTTGTATTTCTAACCATAATGAAAGTTATTCTCATAAACACTTTACTCCGAATCACATTGAAATGGAGTGGTCCAATAGACAATTTTGAATATTTCAGGCCAGTGTGAAAGGTGGTGGACACATAACGAGGGGTAATGAAGAATTGTACGTTTAGTTACGAATTTTCTCCGCCGTGCACAAAATAGAGGTGTGCGGGAGATTTTCCGTCCATCCGTCCGTCTGATTTTTCGGCGGCGGCGCGGCGGCGTGCGGTTTTGGTACAAAAAATTCACTTTTCAGGTTAAAAATTTCTTGAAAATAAGTTCTCAAAAAAATTTTTGAGAAAAAAATATGATTCAATTTTTTTTGTCGAAAATTTGAAAAAAATGGCCAAAACTGAGGCATTTTTTGTAATTTTATCAACGGCGCGCCGTGAAAATCCTCGGTGGCGGCGGCGTCAGAAAATCCTCGAAAAATGGCGCCGGCGGCAGCGCGGCGCGGCGGCGCACGCCTCTAGCACAAAACTGTGGTTTCGGTTGCGTTCTTGGTTAGAAAGTTGGACACATCTAATGCGAACAAAAAGAAAAATAAAATCCGGAACGAGTTCGCGGACTTGCAAATCTTCAAAATAGAGGGTGTTTCAAATCCCTGTGTCTCATCGCTGTAATTGCTTCATTTTTGACACAAGTTAAGAAGTTATAAGATGTGAAATATCCATTTTCTTGGAAACTTAGTGACGCGTCTAATGAGCTATGGCTGAATGGGCTGTAATGCGTGAAGCGCGGGCTATCAATATAAACAACATGGCGGCAAATGCGGCAATTATGTTGTAACACTTGAAATTGAAATTGAAACCAGCATATCGATAAATCCACTGCACGTTAAGCGAGCCGTGCCAATTCTAGGAGAAACTGAGGAACTCCAACAATTTGGCATAACGCCAGCTTTGCGCTATAACCACAACGTAAGATCTATTTACATAATCTTTGTATTCCAAACTCCAAGTTAAATTCTCTACGCAGTGAATACCTTAGTTTTAACTTCTAACCGCCATATTCTTACTAAATTATTATTAAATTACAAGTCCTAAACAGTTTTTATGGGTTTTAAGGAGCCATTTTCTAATTACTAGGTTAAATGGATTTGGATTTTTTTATTCAAGTATCAACCAGTTCAACAAAGTATAAGAAAACAAAACTAAAAAGTTAAATTCCGTTCTCGTCCATAAATAATGAAGGCTCACTGTCATCTAAATTATTATAGCCTGTAAAATTTTAAATCTGAGACTGTAACATATATTGTGTTCCCGGGAAAGAATATTTCCTGAAGGAAGCACTCAAGAGGTTATTTCACAAGAACTCGGGCAGACATACTGAAACTGGGTAGCGTCATTTCAAACCAGCTTTTGAAAATATTTCCTATTCCGGGTTACTCGAGTGATGTGTACGTGTGCCCAGTTGCACGTCCTGAACTAACTTTCAATCAAACTATTTCACAACTAACATGGTGGAATCTTAGAGGTCCGTACCATATTTAGCAACTTCCTGAAGAGTTTTACCTTGACCGCTAACAGCTTCCAGGAAGGAAAAGACGCTTACCATTAAAATATCGTTAATAAATAATGAAAAGGATTCTGATATTACACGGTGCGAAGCAGGAATTAGAGTTTAGTCAGACTTACGACTTTCGAGATTAACTGGTGAGGAATCGGTGAAGCTCGAATTCGAAGAAGACATACCGGGAAGCAAAAACTGTGTACAAGGGCCAGGTGACCACCTAAGTCAAAACCTTTCCCGAACATTGAAAAATTGGCGGAGAAAACGGCAGTCAAGTTTATCAGATTTATTTTGAGTCACTGTAAATTATTTTCGTTTTTATTCCTTTGATCACAATTTAATATTGACTTTACTATAGCAAATTCACTTTTTTTGGCTGTTTCCCGAAACCGAAGAAAAGGAAATGGAGTGGGGGTGGACGTACGACAAGGTGACAGGACATTATTGTCATTGATTGTGGGTACTACTGTGGACGACCTTACAAGTGGGATCCAATTACAAATCAAGTTGTCGATATTCAAACTAGCTGGGAGTTCACAAGATGGATTTTGGGTGTAGTTATTGATACCATTCTACGAGTGACAATCATGGGTCGTGACTTTCTTGACGTGATGGAAGGCAGAATTTGTTTGACGAATAGAGTTCACGTATCCAGGATAATATTCTCAATAATTTACGTCTGGTCAATGGTCTTTGATTTTCATACAACCTATCGCAGGAAGGAACTCAGAATATTCATAAATACGCAGCTTTCGTATTTCGAGACCTTCATTCGTAAGATTTTATTAATTAGTGAATAAAAATGTTTGAAAGTTTCAATTCCAAGAAACGTTATAATTTTTCAGAGAAGTATTCACGTCGTGATATAAAACCTGGGCGGAATTTAACACCAATATTCTTGGCAGTTCTGATAACAACTCTAATTCTCTTACCATTCTTGACGGTTACCCTTTTTTTGATGAGATGTGACATTCATATTTTCATCGGATTTTTCCCAACCTGTTCAGACAGTGGAGGCAATTTTCAAAAATCCATCGGCTTCGTTTTGGTATTATCTGCCATTCAGTTTCTTTTTCTTCTTCACAATGTGTCGACAACATTTGTGTACTTGGTCATTGCCGCACCATGGGGATTCATGACACTTGATATTTTCAAGGAACTTATGTAAGTCGTTCAGTTGATGTCAAAATACTTTTAACGGTTCACTTCAGGAAAATCCGATGCCCACATTATCTCTGAAACCCTTTGTTTGGAAAATTTGATACGATACGTGATTTTATTTTGTTCCGACAGGTTTTACGTCAATTAGCTTGTACTGAAGCAAATGACTAATGTCTATATTAATTCTTACAAATGTCTGTGTATCTGAATATATTCTTCAGATTTGTACCAGAAGAATCGTCTGCAACCTCCCCAATTCTAAGGACATTCAAGGAGATGATTCATAACTACCGGTGCTTTCAACTCATCATCATTATAGCAGACAAATTCTTCTTGCATTTCATCGCTCCATTCATTTTGATCATCACAATGATTTTGAACATTATTATATTGTACACGTTGATTAGGGTGCGAATGAAAATTATCCAATCTGTTGAATGCGCTGTATTTGAACTCGTCCTAGTCAGTTTGTATGCTCTCATATATGGTCGTTTGGCCATAATACAGGAAGTGTCCACGTCAATACTTGACACTTCGCAAGAACGTTGCACAACAAAACATCGATCCTTAGGCTTAAATTCTATGGCCCTTGTGCGAATCAGAATCGCCGGATTTTACTATCTCGAGAAACAGACAGTCATCGCTATATGTGAGATCATACTCGGCCATACCTTGGATCTACTGTTGCTAAATCCTACTTAATTCCAAGTTTCTAGTGATTTATTTTTCTATTAAGATATATTTTTATAATTTTGTATTAAGTATTTTGAATTTGTAAATATTAATATATTACTACTTACATAGTGAAAGCCTTAAACTCCGCACATGCAAGTTGTCGAACTATCCCTAGTGTATATCAGGTGTACCTCTAATGTTAAATAGTACTGTAATTCCAAAATGTGAACCGTTTGTTTAAAAGTCCCAATGTAAACGCTCTTTTATTTATGGTTACAATGATAAATAAATGTCATATTTAAAGTACAGAGATGATAATCAAAGAATAGCAATAGCAATACATTACCTTTTCTGTTTTTTTTTAAATATTATATTATTAATGTATTAAATATTATATTTAATAAATATATTGCAATTTGTGCTCACAATCTCGTAATATGTACCCCTCAATCTTGCAGCCCTTTCTCAAGTATGTCTAACGCAAGTGTCACGACACCCCAAGATCCCAGTTCACTCTGTTCATGCACAACTGACAATCTTCACTCCCCCCAAATGTCTCTAGTCACCCTCGTGCTCAAATGCTCAAAAGTAAATCATACACGATGCAAACACAAATGTCGAACACAAACACATAAGGATTAATTGTAATAATTAATTAATGATAAATTGTTTATTCCCTATTGTAACTTTAACCCGGCCTGGGATTTATCAAGAAGTGACATGAATTATGACGTTCTAGCCGAAAGAACTAAAGACACGCAAGTCTCAAGACGTCAAAATCCACTTATACCATTTGAGAACCTCCTTTGCGGATAGGATTATGTCGAAGAATAATTGTACACTCAAGCCGATTTATAGGATTTTGTGAGGGCTCTCCTCTCCATTATCCAAACATGAGTACCGTTAATGACCGATTAAGTGCCCGGGCGTTTAGTTAAAATTTGAACTTTTTGACCCAGCGTTGATTTGTGGACCGGGGCGATGCGAACTACGCGCTCTTACGAACTACCCATCTCGGGACCTGGCGTTTAACATGACCCAGGCATCAAAAACCCTGGCAGTTAATCGGTCATTTACAGTAAGTTTATAGTCTTACCCTGATATAAACCACACGTCCTGTTTCCAGTATGTGCGCTTGAATACACTATTCGAACCCATCTCGATCTTGACACTCAGTCCGACCTATAGGAAAGCGTTTTAGGAATTTTACCTGTGGGGAATTTGGAGAGAAAAATCTGATTTTTTACTATAAAATGCCTTAGCGAAAAATAGAGTTTCTCCAAACCGGTACCAAATTTTTTTTAAATTGTATAAAACTATTGCTAGGAGGATGGCATTGGCAGATTTTTCAAAAAAAAATTGTTTGGGCCCCTTTTGTCAAAATGCCGTTGGAAAATCCGTTTTTTCACGCCAATTTTTACTTAAGCGCTCGTCAGCGCCGCTACGCCCAACAGTTTATCAAGCGGAAAAGCTTCCTAGATCCTCCATAAGATTCTCTACAGGATGCGTATCTCACATTTTGTCCGACTCCCTCTTAAGGCGGATTCAGATAGCTTTTGCGGCAACGTTTTATTGAACGCGGCGCGTTTTATTCTTTTGCCGCAATTTCCACATCGAAGCGTCAAAAAAGAAAAACGCGACACCCATTCACCCATTCACATAGGTTTTGCGTTAGCGATCTTAAACTTGCGGCATCGAGGTGCCGTCGCCATGCCCGCATGCGCATGTTTCAAATATATTTCACAACAAAGACAAAGCCACTTTCAACTCTTCAAGACACGATGACGTGATTGGCTGTTCGATCGATCACGCGCATGCGCAGTAGTGAAAAGTGAAAATAACGCGCGTCGTTGACGCAAAATATATCAAGAGTGTTTTTGCCGCAAAATATCAAAATTTCTTGACGCTTTCACAAAAAACGCTGACGCAAACCTATGTGAATGCAAATGCGTTGCCGCAGAAAGTAGAAAAACGCTGCCGCAAAAGCTATCTGAATCCACCTTTATTGTTCTGCCGAGAGGGTGGCAATGGTTCAGTGCACCCTGTATGCAACATGCCAAAACATATAGGCCCGGCTGGATAGCTTTGCTTTCGTACGGGTGGACCCTTTGACATCTTGAAACATTGGGGTCACCTTTTGACGTTAGAGTACCCTTTAGGGTTGCGTGTGGGGTACCCGTTATACACAAGGGATACCACTACAACGTGCATTTATTTGTAACGTATACACATGTACATAGTCATCATCCCACGCTTATACATGTTTTCAAGAGTTTTCATATGAGAAGGTTATTTGGGTCCGGGCAAGTAATCTGGACAAAATTACATTAGAAATTATGATATGATGCTAAATTGTTCGAGTTTGTATTTGCATATTTCTCTGGTAATTTAATTTTAACTACATACTTGGATTGAAGTCACAGTAACAAGTCAACAAAGTACAACGATTTCTCTTGTTGTAAACGAAACGCTTTATTTTGTGAAATTCTTCGATAAAAAGATTAATATTCCTAGTTAATTTATTGGTAATTAATTGTTTTTGAGCTTGAATTATATTTTAAATTACTGCATTCATGCATTTTACACATCTAATCGTTTTTCTCCATGTAAATTTCTTTCACTTTTACATCTGAGATGATTTAGTTCGCAGAAAGGCCGGTTTTGGAGCAATCGGTGGTTTTCCAGGTGACGTAGGTAGTGACACAGGTGTACCGCTAGTGGTGGACGGTTTCTCTGTAGGTGTATACAAAAATCAAGTTGTCAAGTCCGGACATTTAAAACACTACAATGGTAGTGACCCCCCTTCTCCCCCCCCCCCCAACCCGGCCCCCACTACCAGTCATTTTTGTCAGGTACCTCTAGTTTGAATTCAATTATTCGAATATTATTTTATTCAATTAAAATATTGTTTAAAATGTATAATTCACCTTTTCTGGGCGACTGAGGGGCTTGAACACTTCGGAATTCTCTTGGGCTAGTGCTTGATAGCTTTAAGGAGAACGGCGTGGGAGATAGGAGCAAAGATAAAGGCCTGGGTTTAATCGAGTCCTCTGGGGGTGACGTGTCTGATCCCTGTGGGTGTCTTAAGGTCACTTCCTCTTCATGCCCCCAGGAATTGCTGTCCGGCTTTGCAGAGGTTGAATCAGTCGAAATAAACCCTTTTTCGGCATCCATCATTCCAAGAAATCCAGATCGAAAGAGTAGTCGAACTAATCCTCGCGCAGGTTAGACTTGAGGTCAAAAATCAATTAACTAATCGAAAACTCTATTCTTCCATGCTGCTCACAATTTTATATAACTTTTTTTAAATTTATTTGGTCAATCTTTTTAGTATAAATTCCAATAATATATGTATTTACGCCTGCCAATTTTTGAACTGAAGAGTCGAGTCGGGGTACGAACTTTAATTGCTTCACGGCACGGCGACGGTGATAGCGGAAAATATTTGTGATAAAAAATTAACCTGATTTGATTGTAACATTCATACATGTTTTGTGAATGAATAATTGCAATACAACCAGACATTTTGTACACTTAAGCATGACAAAAAACAATCATGTTTTTATTTGGATGAAATCCATTATCAAATTATTATTTGAGTAGTATTTACATTTGCACAAAGGAAGGTGATAACGATTAGGGTGACATAGCAGTAATAATTGTGTGAAGTTATGTTATGACTGAGGCCATGAATGAAAGCAGATAAAATTCGGGGATCATCATAGAGGGTGGCCATTTATCGCAACCCCAAGTGGATGGCAATACTAATACATGGATCCTCGGTAAATTCGATACAACATTTGAATCTCCTATTTTTCTGACAAGTTTTTGAACCACACTGTAAATAATATCAAGATTACAACTTCTGTAACGTTTAACTTTAAAATTGTCATTATTGCTACTGTCGCGGTCGGTAGTCGGTACATGAAAGAAAGTAAAGGAAGACTCCCGATTTTACTGACAAATCGGGTCACGGACTGAATCGCCCATATACCGGGTAATTGACTCTCGGCTCCACATATATAAAACAACGCTGAACATTGACCAAAGTATTCGTTTATAGTAGTAAACACGGTAAGGTACAACAATTGAGGGCGATGATCAAAATCACTGAATGAAAATGAAACCATCAAATCCATTCTCCAATGTTATTTCATCCTGAAGTATTCTCAGCAGTTTCACGTCAAGAGCTTGGCGAATTCTGTTCAAAAGAAAGATTGAACCGTCATTTCGTAATTTTGGTTTATTTTTTCCGAAGAAAATTATCAAACGAAATAATCCGTACCTCCATAGTCAATTCTTCCATCCAAGTCCACGTCAGCGATTGCGATCATTTCATTCAGGTCACTTTCAGTCACGACTTCTCCAATCATCTCCATAGCTGTTATCAGTTCATCCTATAATAAATACGATGAAAATATATAAGTCTAATATTAATGTATTTTGAGAATTATATCAGAATAGCCTTCCAAAAAATTTGGTATATTTTTTATACGAATCCGTAAGATGGTATCGAAAATGTAGGAATTAACTGTTCATGCTTTTAATAAAGGGACTTCTTTATGACTTCTTGACACGGTTGGGTTCTTTTCAACACCTTCCAATGGATTTTTCTGAAATTTTTTCAAATTTTCTCTACAGAAACCAGTGGTTCCAGACGCATCCCTTTTTCCACGGAGGAAAATAATTTCTCAAAAATTTTTAAATGAATGTACTGTCAATAAATACATGTTAAAAGATTCCAACGTACACACTTAAGGAAAAGTGACTAAAAACTTGTCTAGAATTTTGTGAAATGCTTTTGCCGGAACTAGGAAAAAGTCATACCCTGGTAATATATCCATTCCCATCCTTATCGAAGACTTGGAATGCGGCCAACAGGTCTTGCTCCGGATTGTCATCATTCTCCAGGAACGGGGATATCCAGTTCATAAAGTCTTCCTCTGTTAAACCCAGTTTACCTTTGAAGTTGACCAAAGAATACAAAATTAAATGCATGCGCTTTAAATTATTACAATTTTACAAATAATTTATGAGGTAAGACGAAGAACTAATTTACGTGTAGAATAATCTACATAGGTTAATTTTTCCCACTTTATTTGGCGCAAGTATGTATTCCACCATCACGAGATCATAAAACGTCGAAACGAGGGGTACAAATCAGTGTCATCGACAACATAAACGTTCAAAGTCAAAGTCAAGGCCTTCAATTCTCGCGAGTTTTATTTATTTCGAAATTACAAAAAGAGTTTGAATTTATACAACCTTCAGATGTCTAATGATATATTTACAATTCATGATAGACGCCCACAATCGACATTCCCTTATATATCACTTCGTACCGATAATCCTGTAGCTAGGACTTCGAATTCACAAACGAGATGCAGATCAAACGTTAAACATAAATCAATAACACATAGGGCACATGTCTGATAGCGTGAAATGTGAATATGTTTATGTTATATAACCGTTAAGACTACCAGTTTTAAGATGCAGCCAAATGTTCAAATTCTGTAGTGGATTATCTTGTTAAAACTAGAATTCTTTACACTTCAAGTTTTATTGGTGGAGTACCACAACGAGCCAACGACTGCCAGATGGATCATATCCGACAAGGAACCTCTTTCACATGTGAAATGAAAAAGTAGAAATTCCAGTAAAATATGTCTAAAATATCACGGCTTAATGACTTTACGAGGGATGTCCCAGAAAGAATGTGAATGTATTTTTAACAATAATTGGAAATCTTATTTGCGCTAGAACTTGAAGGTCGGAAATAACAAAAAATTCTGACTAACCTATTTCTTTGGAATTTTGGGTAGCATTGATTCGCATTCTTTTTAGGACATCCCTTGTATATGGCTTTACATGAATTGTCCTTTCCTTGTCAGTTACCGCACACATCTACACGTTTGATCGGATTTCTATGATTATACATTTGGTGTGAACCCGAACCCTGATCTGTTTCTGTAACCATGGCTGACAGTGACAAGGACCACAACCAAGAACACCAGCTCCAACTCCTGACCTTCTAAACATTGGATTGACAGACAGCACAGTCTGGAGGGTTTCTAACAAATCGTGAACGCCCTGTTTCTCAACACGCCTGTCAAATTATCATTTCTCATCTCTTTGTATGTCTCACTCCTGGGATATGCCGATTAGACAAGAAATAACAAGCAGACCAATTATTTGTATTAATAATCCCCGGGTGTAGGAATGCGGCAAGGACTTTCTACGGAAGCTTAATTAGATTCATTTCTCAATTATTTTTTAAGAGGAGAGGTCATGGCATTATTCGAACGTCGAAAGAAGACATTACATATACAGGGTTCCAAATATGTATTTATGATATGTTGTACCCAGAAGCGTATTTCCATACCCTACTGTATCTCGGCACTTTTAGCCGCGTAGCATTGCTTCCGCTTACTCTAGTGTGTATTGCCTTAACCGGCCTTAACCTTACAGCCCAGCATGATTTGACATTGGAATATCCG
>JAQFYE010005120.1:0-12355 GCA_034694305.1 Protaphorura glebata | reverse complement strand
CACAACACTTTTGGACGGTCACCTACTCTTTGGCGACATTTGCGACGAATTTCGACGGTCAGTGGCTGTCTGTCTGTTACCTTTCTGTCTCTTTTTCTCTATCAGGTAGCCTTTCGCATCTTCACTGCTTGCAGTTTATTGTAACTTGTTTTCTTCCCGCGATAGGGCAAGTTATATACTGTTCAAATTTAATATTTAAGATGAAATTCTTAAACTCATCTCATTAGTGCTTAGAGTCGCCGTTTGTAATTGGGCTTTAAAAGAAAATAATTTTAGAAGTGGATGGACAAGTCGGAAGCACATTAAAATATTGGTGTGTATTGTAGTATAACATTTCACAGACGTTTCAGAAGTTTTTAATTTGAGGACTGATCTTGGGATTTTTTCTTGACAGGACGAGAGATTCCGTGAACATTTGATCAAAAACCTGTTCTCAGGATTAAAATATACATCAAGAATAGGAAAAATGTTCAAATTTTTAAAATGATATTTGGACTATTGAGCTCTATGGCATTAACGTAAAGTAAGAGGTTCCCGTCCGATGATCCTGAGAATATAATATGACTTACTGACCAGGTGAACTAAGTTTGTTAGCTGGGTCATGCGATAGACTCCCATAAGATTTCAACGGAAACGGAAGGACAGTTTTTACTACGCTCGAGCGGCTCGACCAACGAAATCCCACGTAACTTACCACGTAACTTTGCTCCAAAAAAGTTGCCACAAGAGTTATAGTGTCGTAGAACCAATATTGAAATAACATACTCATTTCTTCTTGTTCATAGACGAAGAGCCCAACCTGCCCCATTTTGTATTTACGCATTAACTATTTAGTTAATGCGTAAATGTAAAATTAGAATTATATTTTGAGAGATGGACTTTGAGAATTCTATTCATTTTTTGCATTTGTAACTAATTTGGTAAGTTTTGGATATACAACCTTTAACTCATAGATGCATCTCCAAATAAATTTAGATTTTACATGAGTTTTTTTAGAAACTTTGTGCTCTATGGGTGTAATCCTGAAGGAACTAATAAATCTTCATTGCTACTACTATTTGGATTGGATGACAACCAAATGCAATTAAATTATTTTGATGTTCATTTTTTATAGGAATGTGACCAAATGATTAAGGAATCAAAATTAACATACAATCAGACTCTTTAAGTTTTAATTTCCTTCGCTGGAAATTAATAATCATCACTGATCGTGAGTAACGAAAACTCGTTATGTGAGATACCATGCCGATATCGAATTTTTCTTGCGGAGCATGCTGAATTATTTAAGTATGTATCAACTCTACTAATATTATTAGGCTTTTTATTTAATCATGTGGGAAATATTTCCTCTGGAATCCCCGGTGTACGCTATCCAATTGCTCTACTTCTCAGCATGGCACGTGGCGATTTCTTTTCAACCTTCAAGGTTTCAAATAGTTAGAAGCAAACTTCTTGACATGAAAGAAATTGTGAAGAAATAGATTAATTTGTAGGGTAGGCAGAGCTAATTATCCCACCTGGGCTAATTATTTCAGCTTTTCGGCCCAAAAGATTAGCACAACTGTCGTAGGAATAATCAGCCCGTTCTTTGTTTTTATCAAAATTAGGATAATTTTATCAAAATTATGAAAATAGTTTAAATCCGATGACAAAAAGTAAGTTGGTTCAAGTTTTACGACGAATAGTAGAAATCAAGAAAAATATGGATGTGTGCGAACTGAATTTTCACAATTCCTTGGCTCCGGAAGTGACGAAATTGTTGAACGGGAGTCGGCGGTCATCCAAAATTTCAGAAAATTTTGTTTTGAGTTTGTGTGGTTTTGATAAGTTGAGGAACTGGCCGGAGAGTATTTGCCGGCGTTACAAGGGAGTTTTCCCTGTCCTTTCCAATTTTTTGACTTTATCACATTTTCACGCAATAGATTTTATAAAAAGTGAGATTACATAATTAGCGCGGTGGGAATAATTAGCCCTGCATACCCTATAAATAATTTTTTGTTGGGCGTTTTGAAGCATCGATTGGTTGGACACCTGAGACTTACCAAGGGACCTATTTGTGTGGATAATCCGAGCGATGAAAATGTCTAGCCAGTATTGAGACTATGAGATATTCGTATCCACAATTTTGCTTCAATGTCACTCCTAAGTGTACAAACTTACATATATCAGTTCGTATTGTCACGTCACGATCCACGAGCGGTCTGCATTTAGTTCTTACAACATATTTTGAAAAATGTGGGATTCCAAATTTCTATTAATTTTGAACTTCGTGGGTATTGCCCATACATGGAATCACGGTGTACATATGGTTAATTTTGACGGTTGTGTTGTGCACTTAATTGATTTTGATTCTGTGTAATCGCCATGGGTCCTTCCTGAGCAAATCATTTTTAGAAAATCAAGGATATAATTCTTGGACCATTCATTCATACAAATCAATTTCCAATAATGATTATATTGGTGGTCCCACAAGTCGAATCTTTTGTCATGTGACCATTCTCCTAGAACCATATATAAATATTTATAAGCACAAGGTGGAGAAGTTTAAATTCATTACATCAGTGATACAACGTGAAATTCCAAACTCTGTCGTGATCATCATCGGTCAATTGAAATACTTGGTTCCTATCGAGTTTTATGGTTTGATAAATAATCAAGTTCATATTTATGACATTCAGTACTATGAAGTTCTCAGTTCTAGTTCTGTCGTTCCATTTAATGTTGGTTGGATTTACGCAACCATTAAGAGGAAGAAATTTTGTACTGTGTTTCGCTGCTATCATTATGTCAACACTTTTTCCTTATCGGACATGAATGTTGCCTGGAGATCATTCAATGAGAATTATTATGGACACAAAATACCGGTGTTCGTCTTTGTGGAGTACCCCGAAAGTTATACGAAGGGAATGTGCTCAGAGATGCAGAGAAAGAATCCCATTCGTTTCAAAGAATTCTGTGAACTTCACACATCTATGCTAGACATTCTTGGGGAAAAAATGAATTTTACTCACAGTTTTATTGATCGACGAATACCTAACCAAACTTTTGAGCGGATAACCTATGTATCAGTTATTCGCACACGTACTCCCGCAAAAAATGCTGACTTACCTGGCGTAGTTGGATTCTTCCCAGTTACTAGTGTTTCCTCTGTTATACATTATTGTGAACGTCGGCCGCAATTTGATACTGCTTTGATTTGGTTAAAACCATTTGACGCGTTCTCATGGGGATATTTGTGTTTGACCTGTGTAGTTTTGACCTTAATGTTAAAAAACCAACCATTCCGTATTGTATGTATTCTACTCCGACAAGGTGTTTCAAAAATGAAACGATTTCATTTAGAAATATTGCTTTGTTTTGTGGGTTCGGGATATGAGGGCGTCATTACAAGTCACGTGTCCCTTCCACCCAAGCCAATTGCACTAAAATCAGGTCGTGATTTAATATTATCAGGCTACAAATTTCTATTTCGTGTTGAACCGCAGTCATCATCTTATCTAGCCGAAACAATGAAACCAGATCTAGAATATTGGATGACGAAGTATAAAAGGATTCTGAGGTTTAGTGATGAATACTCGTCTAAGAATTTGTTCCATGTAATGCCGAGTATATGTAAGTTAAAATTATTGTACAATTACTATAAATAAGCGGAATAGGTAGACACTATATGATGCAGGCATGCGTAGGGTTTCATATCCAGAATAACTCAAAAATTAATTATAATATCGACTTATCCAACTAATTTATTAACACTACAGGCGAAGAGATCGAATTAAATGTTTATGTTAAAAATATTTTGACATTAATAGTTATTAAAAATTGTATATATACTATTATATTAAAATTATTACGGCAAGTAATTATTAATTAAGAATGATCAATTGTACCCGTTTCATTAACTGACAATAATTATCTTAAAATTTGGCATACGTGGTGAAGGGATTCTTGGCTCTTCCAGGCATTGTCTGCAGCCAGCATTAGATATTCGGTTCTAGCAAGAAATTGTGCTTCCAATCGTACTGGTTTTCTTACTTGACGGTAGGGCTCCGATCGGTTCGGAGCCCTACCGTCTACGGTATAAACTACGGTAGTCCACCGATCCTAGGCAGGAAGTACTACGGTGATATACTCATCCTAAGTAGAAAGTACTACGGTAGTTCACCCATCATAGGCAGGAAGTACTACGGTAGTTCACCCGTCCTAGGTAGGATGTCCTACGGTAGTCCAGGTAGGAAGTACTACAGTAGTCCACCCATCTAAGGGAAGATGTACTACAGTAGTCCACCCATGGTGATATTCTGCGACGATAGTGCACCCATCCCCATCCCAGGCATGATGTACTACGGTGGTACTTCCACCCTTAGTCAGATATACTACGGTAGTACTTTGAGATGGTAGTACTCCGATCCCACTACACCGGAACAGGAGATAAATGTCAAACATTTTTCTCTGCGTTTCCAACCTGAACCTCTTTCATCAAATGACAGATTATACATTTAATAACTGTTGTTCCGTATATAGCTGTGAACATAAAAGCTTACTCAGAGATCCGTTAAAATATCATCAGAGCTAGGAAGCCGAACAGTCTCATTGATTTCGGCTATGCATGTAATGTAAGTGTGTTGCAATTTTTTCCTGCGTTTATTTGCACGCGAAGTCTTTTGTACTATAGACAAAGGACCTGATTTCGAACTCGAATGGTCAGATCGTTTGAATAACTTTTGGGAAATTTTCTCTGGAACGTCTACTAAAGTTACAGCAGCGCTTCCATTTTTATTTTCGCGGTGGAGTGAAACGTCTACACCAGCATTTGTAGAAACCGGTCTTGCAAATGTTACATGTTGTCCGCGATTTACGTTGCTATGTTGAGAATCTTCCTTTTCGCTCACTCTCAAGCAGTTCAGAATGACTATTGTAAGCCTTTTCACCAAGACAAACCATTGTGCATATTTAAAACATAAAGTTGCCATTTCTAATTCAAATCCAGTACACGAAATTAAAATGCACGCTGCAAACAGGGTGAACGGTATGACGAGATGAGTTAATGGAGTGGCTTTGGGGCCAGGCTCAAATTTTGGTAGGTTGTAAAAGGTACGAGCTATGATTGAGATTCTATCAGAATATTCCAGAAGATTCATATTGTCAACACTGACACCGACTTTAATTGTCATAACTTCTAGTTGTTGCCACTTGTGGTAGAGCCCTGACGCAAGTATAAACCGGAAAGATGGTTTACCAAGTTTATATATGTAATTTGCTGAAACGCTCAGTTGTGTTATAGATACGAATGGATAAGCAGGACCAGCGGAGACTAATCTAGATTCGTTATGTAGTCTAATATCAATCATTTCTTTAATATAATGCCAATTTACACTCTCGATTAATGCAAAATTTGAGGAAAAGCTTCTGTTTCCGGAACTTGTAGGAATTGCCTCATGATTCACTATGCCAGTTCGAAATATATCGAACCGTTCATAAAAGTTTTCATATCCATGAGTTGAGTCGGTAATATATGCAATGGAGTCATTTATTTTTTGACAGTGCTGGCACGTAGTAATATCGCCTAGAAATGGTATATCTGGTCCCACAGTCTGATTGCGATTAGTAATAGCAGTGGAAAAACTTCCGACCTGGAATTCTGCGACTGCCAGATCCAGTAACGTTTTCGGAAATGGTGGTATGATTTCTACAGCAGATAATGAAGTAAGAACTCCGGCAAAGCCATTCGTGATGACAATGGCAGCAAAAATCCAGAGACCAAAAACTAACTTCCCCTGAAGTTTTAATGTCTTTGGCAGGGAGATGCCCTGGGAAAGTAGTGTTCCTGATACGATGATTACACTTACACTTACACCGCCACTCGATTGAGTCAAATCTTCTTTTGCTTGGAGTACGGTCAAGCTAATAATTACACCACACAAAGATAAAAACGTAAAGAGCCACGTCTGCCAGTCCATGGAATTGTACAACGCTTTTGTATTAATATCATTGATTAAACTTTTCCGAAATACGACAAGTAAGCGATATGGAATAATCTCCAGTGTCAGCGTTTCAACATTACGATACCTACTATCAATGATTGATTTATTAGAAAGTATATTTGCACGTTCGTCGAACCTATAATTGTTATTTTCGTCAGTTAAAAATTCTTCCCTCAATGTGAAATTAAATCTGACAACCATTTCTAGGTAAACACAAATATCTGCATCCAACCCGAACCCAATTATTTCCCCGGCATCATTTCTGCTTATTTCCATGAACGGATTGCACGGTATCGACTGCACAGGATCATTTTTCTTGGCAAGATGTTGCGAAATGATAATAGCACCGTTCCGGTTTTTGTGTTTGTCGTACCAGAATTTGTCCAGGTATCTTACTCCCTTAGAAGATACTGATGCTGGTATTTCTTCGATCGTTATATCTAATTTCCCCGAACAAAACATACACATGAAGTTAACAAAATTCCCTCCGTACAGTTCAATTCCGATGGAATAAAAACTGGGAATTTCGAACACCTTCGCAATTGTCGAGGATCTCAGATCGACACTCATTTTCTCGTTGGTAATAAACAGAGTGATGTCGTATTTTTCATTGGCCATGACATCACAGAGAATGTAATTTCTTAAATCATTTGAATGAGTCGGGTCCACCGGTACAAATAATATTTCCACTCGACATTTTGTGAATTTAGTATGTCTTCCAAGTGGAACATTTTCGCCTATTGCATCCGCCAGAACGCTTTTCATCGCATCTACCACTGAACCGAAAATTTGCACTGACGCAGCACCTTGACTTATGATGCTGGAGAAATATGCTTCTTTTTCCTCCGAATATATTTCAGAGCTCGTATCGACATACTTAATGATACATGTGTCGATACTTTTCAAAAACTCTTTAACTTGTGTAGAAAGAATCATTGCTTCGGACGGAGTAAACACCCACATGAGAAATGTTGACATTATTAAAATACGGTACAAAATTCTTATGGACATTGTGAAGATTTGTGGAAGATTTGTGATATTATTTGTGCGAATAAAGGATTTTGTCACTGGCACAGCTGCTGAAACTAACGGCTCAGGAATAATCCACAATTACGTGTACTCGTTTATATACCGTTTTTACGATGCATGACAATCTGGCCTTCAAATGAAATATGAGAACGCGAATTGTATTAAGGACTCGCTGCTGTGTTACCATTTGAATTGTAATATAAAATCACGCGCTGGGAATGATTTACTGTTTACGATGAAGAGACCATTCCTTGAGGGCTTTCGTGTTTTGGAAGTTTTCCTAGTACGATGCGCGATGTGGAGATAGTCAGCCTGATAACAGGAAATTCTAGTGGGAAAAGAAAGAATTGTCACAATACATCACTAAAATGTCCCGTCAGGGAGTTCGATCATACCATTCCTCCTTACTGGTTAAATTTTCTTCATGAATCCGGTTGCATATTAATTTTTCGGCCACACTACAGACATACCAAATTGGGAGATTTTGAAGTTTCGTTTGAAGACGGGGATGTTGGTAGCTGGACTTTACCGTCTGACGATTTTGTTCAGTCCGAATTGGCCGCCTTACCAACTTACCATAAGCGGAGTACTATGTGCTTAATTATAAATTCTTTTATCAGTATGCCATTTTTGCAGTCGAAACAGACCTGGCTTGTGACAAAAAAATTCCTCCGAACCCGACCAGGCTCCAAAATAGACGGCCTTAAAGTCGGCGCGATTCAGGACCACTCTGAATACGGTAGTCTACTATTCCACATCAAGTATTCCTATTCATGATATATTTCTAAATGAAATCTTCTCATTTTTGAGACACCCTGCCGGAGGATAATACATACTATACGGAATGATCGGTTTTTTAAAATTAGGGTCAATACTACACATGTCAAACACAGATATCCCCATGAGTCTACGTCAAATGGTTTTAGCCAAATCAAAACAGTATCAAATTGCGGTCGATGTTCACAATAATGTATAACGGAAGAAACACTAGTAACTGGGAAGAAGCCAACTACGCCAGGTGAGTCAACATTTTTTGTGGGAGTACGTGTACGAATAACTGATATATAGCTTATCCGCTCGAAAGTTTGGTTAGGTATTCGTCGATCAATAAAACTGTGAGTAAAATTCATTTTTTTTTTCCAAGAATGTCTAGCATAGATGTGTGAAGTTCACAGAATCCTTTGAAACGAATGGGATACTTGGTCTGCCGGTCTGAGCATATTTCCTTATTATAACTTTCGGGGTACTCGGCTAAGACAAAGACCGATATTTCTTGTCCCTAATAGTTTTTATTGAATGATTTCCAAGCAATATTCATACCTGATAGGGAAAAAATGTTAACATAATAATAGCACTGAAGCACAGAGCAAAAGTTCTTACTCTTGATGGTTGCGTAAATCCAACCAACATTAAGTGAAATAATAGAAGTAGATCTGAAACTTTTGTATAGTAGTACTGAATGTCATAAACATAAATTTGATTATTTATCAAAGCATAAACTTGGAGAGGGACCAAGTATTTCAATTGACCGATGAAGATGACGACAGAGTTTGGAATTTCACTTTGAATCACTGATGTGATGAATTTAAACTTTGCCACTATGTGCTTACGAATATATATATATATGGTTCTAGCAGAATGGTCACATGACAAAACACTCGATTTGTGGAACCACCAATATAATCATGATTGTAAATTGATTTGTATGAATGAATGGTCCATGAGTTATATCCCTGATTTTGTAAAATTATTTGCTCAGGAAGGACCCATGGCGATTGAAAGGAATCAAAATCAATTAAATGCACAGCGCAGCTTTCAAAATTACCCATATGTTGACTGTGATTCCATGTATGGGCAATACCCACAAAGTTCAAAATTAATAAAAATTTGGAATTCCACATTTTTCCAAATATGTTGTAAGCAGAAAGTGTAGACTGCTCGTGAATCGTGACGTGACAATATGAACTGACGCAAGTTTGTACACTTAAGATTGACATTGAAGCAAAATTGGCACGAATATCATAGAATCAATACTGGCCAGACATTTTCATCCCTCGGATCCAAACAAATAGGTCCTTCGGTAACAAACAAAAAATGATTTACATATGGTGTCGAATAGACAATACGATACACGAAAAGGGAATTGGAATATGACGTCAATTCAGATTTCATTTCCAGATTTGGAATGCTTCTTACAATTTGATTTATTTCTTGACAACTTTTTTTATGTCAAGAAGTTTGCTTGTAACTATTTGAACCCTTGAAGGTTGAAAAGAAATCGCCACGCTCCATGATGAGAAGTACAGCAATATTCCAGCGGAAAAAGTCTCCACGTGATTAAACAAAAAGTCGACTTGTATTTGTACAGTTGGGACAGACTTAAATAATTCAACATGCTCAGCAAAAAAATCGATTTAAAAAAATTGGATATCTGCATAGTGTCTCACATTACGTATTTCCGTTACTCAAAGATGATTAGTTTTGAATCGTCGATTTGTGTGACGCCTGAGTGACCCGCAGAGTCCCAGCTGTGTGCATAATCCGAACGATTGAAATGTCTAGCCATTGTTGAGTCTTAGATATTTGAATTCGCTGCAAAGTGTACAAACTTGCGTCAGTTCGTACTGTCACGTCACGAGCAGAACATACATAATTTTAAAAATGTGGACTAAAATTTTTTTATTAATTTTGAACTCTGTGGTTATTGCCCATACTTGGAATCGCGGCATGAACATGGTGAAATTTGACGGTTGTGTTGTACATTTAATTGATTTTGATTCCCATCCTAAACCATGGATCCTTCCAGAGCAAATAATTTTACAAAACCAGGGATATAATCCATGGACGCTTCATTCTTACAAATCAATTTCCAACAGTGATTATATCGGTGGTTCCATAAATCGAGTCTTTTGTCATGTGACCATTCTAGTGTCACCATATATAAATGTACTTAAATACATGGAGCCGAAGTTTAAATTCATTGCTTCTGTGATTCAACGTGAAATTCCAAGCTCTGTCGTCATCTTCATCGGTGTAATGGAATATTTGAACCCCATCCCATTTACGGGGTTGACAAATAGTCAAATTCATATTTATGACATTGAGTACTACCAAGTTCTCAGTTCTTCTTCTATCATTCCGATTAATGTTGGTTGGATTTACGCATTCATTACTAATAAGTTTGTATGCTCTTTTCTTCATGAAGATTATGCGCTTCAGTATGGTAACATTTTGACCTTATCAGAGATGACCTTGGCTTGGAGGTCAATCAGTGAAAATTATTCAGGAAAGATAATACCAGTTTTTGCCTTATCCTTGTATCACGATAGTACACTGCAAACATTGTGTGATAGACTGAAGGCTAAGAATCCACGTCATTTCAAAGGATTCTGTGAAGTTCATACATCTATGTTAGAAATTCTTGAAAATGCCATGAATTTTACTCATAGTTTTATTGATACACGAACAATTAATCAAACTTTCGAGTGGATAAGCGTCATTACTTTGATTCGCGGACGTGATCCATACAAAACTGTCAGTTTGTCGGAATTAGTCGGATTTTTCCCAGTTACTAGTGATTCAGCAGTTTTATTTTATTGTGAACATCAACCACGCTTTGATTCTGCTTTGATTTGGTTAAAACCATTTGACGCAGACTCGTGGGGATATCTGTGTTTGACCTGTGTAATTTTGACCCTTATTTTAAAAAACCGACCATTTCGTATTGTATGTATTATCCTTCGACAAGGTGTTTCAAAAATGAGACGATTTCATTTAGAAATATTGCTTTGTTTCGTAATGATTGTTCTCGGCGCGGGATATGAGGGCGTCATTACAAGTCACGTGTCCCTTCCACTCAAGCCAATTGCATTAAAATCCGGTCGTGATTTGATTTCAGCAGGTTACAAATTTTTTGTTGAGCGTGTTCCGTCTTTGGATACGGCTGAAAGATTAAAATCTCGTCTTGAAAGTGTAGAGACGAAGATTAAAAATATTTTGAGGCTTGGGGATGAATATTCTTCTAAGAATTTGTTCCAAATAATACCACATGACAAAAATCCTACGGATATCGTAGTCAACGAAAAAATTGTATTTTGGATTCCAAAACAGAGTACATTGATTTGGCATCTCGTCATGAAAAATATTCATTCGGAAGTTGTGTGTCATGACATTACAGAAGATATAATGGAATGTCAAGATGATTGGGTTTTTCAAAATTATTTACATCATCGAACGTTGATTTTAATGGAATTGATGAGACAATCTGGAATAATTTCACTGATTGAAGACACAATTGCATTCCAAAGAAATATTTTCAATAAGCGAGAATTGGAGAAAAAGCTTCATGAAGAAAAACACCCACAACCCATTACTTTATCAACTGGACGGGTCCTATCAATATTTCAAATTTTTGGCATTTCATTACTACTCTGCTTTGCTGCATTTATTTTGGAGTGTTTACATTTATTTATAGTCACTGTTTATTTTTATTTAAAGATTTTTACACGGGTCTATTAGTTGCATTTTAATGTATTGCATACGAAGGGGTTTTCTAATGCCTTCTTGACGTAATTTTTAAAAAATACAATTACATTTACAATTACAATTGCATTTACACACAATGTTCAAAATACACATTTAATTATAATTACAGTCTAGCGTTCAAGAAGTAATTAATTGCATTGTGAATTAATGTCGTTTATAAATATCTTCCCGATTTTGGGGTATTTAACTAAAGTCCCCAAGACAACTTAACATTTGTTTGAATAAATAATCACGGAACAAGAATGCAATGCAAAGCTATTAATAAAATCAAGTATTCATTTTTCATAATCTTTCATAACATCTTTAGCTAAAATCAAAGAAATCAAAATCTCATTCTTAGTTGAAAATTTCAGAAAGAATTCTTTTGTCATTTTTTGGCATAATATTTATTTCCACAGCAATAATCAGGTTCTTTTGCGCCGTGAATCGATGGAGTTAACGACGGGAGAAACCATTATGTTTAGTGTCGCTTTCGGGGTGCTCGGTCTAATGATTTTTGGCTATATTGGTTTTTGTGTTATATTTCCATTGTCGTCTACACCAAAACCCACCTCGTTTCAATGGTCCGACGCATGGACCAGGTTCGTTATTACCAAATTACGAAATGGGAAAAAAATATGAAAGTTATCACGTAATTGGAAGACTTGGAATCATTTCTTTCAAAATAATTTGATTACAAATTTCCACAGTTGTTCCATATTTTGGCGAGCCAATTGGAGTTCAACCGCAACCGATCGGCGGGTTTCAACCAGGTTTTCCGTATACACCACCTGCCGGGTATCAACCGAGTTACCCGAATC
>JAQFYE010005119.1:0-12356 GCA_034694305.1 Protaphorura glebata | reverse complement strand
TTGAGAAGCTGCGATTGTAATGCAGGCAATGGGGAAAGTTTGAAGGCGGGTTGATTTTTTCTGGAATACCCTGTACCAAAGCCTAGTCGGTTTAATAGATTTCTCTTTTCCTTTTTCTTTTCTAATTTTATTCCAAATCACAGAACCTGGGTAAGGGAACATGAATCACACAATAGGCACTAATATGCAGTACTAGAGCCATGATTAAATCACAGAACCCGGGTATGGGCACATGAATCATGAATATTATTCAGTATTACAACCACTCCACTCCACTCACACTAACAAGTAAAAGAATTCTACAGGGTGAATCACAACCGATGGCGATAGATGTAAACATGTATGTACATGTTTATAAAACCATTGAGTTTGAACAAACTGCTCAAACGCCATCTATGCGTTCATGTGCACACTCGGCGATCAAACCAAGTTGCCTGAACTTGAAACCACCGCCAGATGTCAAAACCATAACCAAAAACCAAATGAAGGAAAAAATAATTCCTAAATAAAATAATCGATATCACTATCGATAATATAATCGATTATCAGCCTCCATCTTGGAGAAAATAATGGATGGACACCCCTACTGGTCTCGACCTCATATCGAGAGAATCGAGACTTCCCTATCTTTTGTATTCTACAACAATGACGTATAACTGATTTGCATTCAGGAAACTTAAAATAAAAAGACGTGCTGAAAGCTATATTTTAAGAATACTGAAAAATGGAATCTAATATTTGCGAGACCAGTGCAAAATTGAGGTTCCAATCGTTATGTTTTAATTATTTCGATCTCAGATATTTATACACATTTTTTGTAACAGCAAGAAGTCAGACGAAGAAGAAAAGGCGAGAAAAAGTTAAGCGTGCAAGATAATCAACACTCCACTCCTGTACTGGTTCCGGCATCCTCAGATCCCTTGAATGATTATTTACAGCGTCCCGTGCCTGATCACATTTATGAAGACCCATTTTTACCCACCGAACGTGTTATCTCGAACTTAGACAGCCAATCCTTAGGTAAGTAAGCACTAGATGTATCAATTCTGATCAAATTCAGGCCGTACCGTCCAATAAATGAATATTTCGAGGCCTAATTTGTTCGTTGACCGGCCATAATGGTTTTGAGTCTAACCACGTGTGACATATTAGCAATATTTTCGGCTGAATCAGTACTATGGTCAATATGACTATAAAGTGCGAACTAAAAGTCTAGACCGTAATAAAAGAAATTAACTATTAACTAACTAGTCGAAACAATCTCTCATGGCAAACATGATTGTAATTCCAATCCGGCGGATGTGTACGATAGTAGACAGATGAAGTTGAGAGATTTGGGCGAATGCTAATAGTAATTAATAGGGTAAAGTGTCTAATACACCCCGAGTATCCTGTACAATATTATCATTGTTGCCTATAAATCAGCACGGCCATCTGTGGGTGTGATTTATAGGCCACAATGATAATTGGTCATGATGGTCGGGGTGTATTGTTATGACAAATTACCCTTATGTCATGTATATTTTTGTATTCCTTATTTCAGATGCCACTGCGCTTACTGATAGTCTTCAAAGACTACAAGAGTACGTGAATTCTCATGAGGGATTTGCATGTTTTGACGAATTAGCGGCTGTTATCAGTTTAGTCGAATCTCAACAATTCAAAAAAGCGTTGGTGATACAAAATACAATTCATAAATTGTGGTGTTCGACGACTCCACCAATTCCAAATTGTTCAAATCTACAGGAGTTAATCCATGAAGTAAGTGCTGGTAATATTAAATTAACAAGTACGACACAGTATTTCGAAGGATTGAAACTGTGTAGCGGACTTGTAGCAACAAAACTGTTTGTTTGTTAAACTGAAACAGAGCTTTCGTCCAAAAATAGTAAATACCCTTTTTAATCGCGGTTGAATTGTCTCATCTACTTTCAGGTTACTCCGACCTTGTACAATTCCACTCTAAAAACCAGACAAGAGTCATTCGAGTTACTTAATTTACTGAATAATGTCAACATGCAATTTCTTGAGCTATCGCACGATCTGATTGCTAAGAATGAACTCTACGAACTTATCAGTGAAGGAACACCTTCAGCTCCTCCCGAAGACATTGCTTTGACTTCTTCAAGACCTACGGAGTCATACTTAACACCGGCAGATCGAATTAAACTAGTTCAAATTGAGAAAACGAATGAACCGTTGGTACAATATTCTTTTGAAATTACTTTTTTAATAATAGAATACCGAATATGTACACATTACGGAGGACGAGTAACTGGCGCTTGACATTTGGCTCAACTTTTGATATGTCTTGCCCATCTGAATAGGTTTGTTCGTAAAGGGCTCAACACGAAAATTTGTCCCGATAACCTCTAGAGGTCACCACATTTGAAGGTACCAAAGTACTTTTAAGGACTACTTGAGTCAAGTGATATATCTATGCCTAAGCACCAATACAATACGACCTCAAGCGGAGCTATTTTCTTGAACGCTGCGACCGGGTCACACATTTGTTATTATAAAGTGCTGAAAATTGCTATACGTGGTGTTGTTGACGGCATTTCCAAAATGAGATATCACTTGACCCATGCGATTAACTAAAAGTAACCTTGACTTTCGACAATCTATGGTGGTCATTCGAGGCGATTTTGTTGAGATGTTACAAATTTCGTCAACGGAGAGAATCAGAATGCAACCTAGTGTTTTCTTTTTTGCCAAATTCAACGTTTCGTTCATTCTTCACAATTTGTATACAGCGAGAGTCGTTACCCGAAGACTAAATATATCAATTTCAAACAGGGTGTCACGATTCTGAACGAAGGAGATAAAATCGTAGTCGGCCGGATAATTACTGGGGGAATAATTGGTTCAAGCGGATTACTTCGGGAAGGTGATGAAATATTAGAAATTAATGAAATAAGAATGACTGGAAAATCTATTAATGAGGTCTGTGACGTACTGGCCGATATGACTGGGACACTCACGTTCCGTGTAGCGTCTTCTTCAACTCCCAGGAATGTAGAAATAGAAAATCAGATGTCGGTAAGCATAATCTTTCCTTCATTCTGTGATGAATCCGAAATATTTTTGAAAATATGTTCGTTATTGAATTAAGGGTTTGAAACTACAATTTTTTTATTTCTTAGGTCCCTCTAAAAGCCATGTTTAATTACGACCCAGAAGACGACTTGTTCATTCCTTGTCGTGAACTTGGGATACATTTTGAAAAAGGTGACATTCTATACGTTATCAATCAGGATGATGCCAACTGGTGGCAGGCACATCGTGAAGGACAAGAAGATACGCTAGCTGGTCTCATACCGTCTAAGTCATTTCAGGAGCAGTAAATAAAAAATTGAATTGCTGGAAACTTTCAAATCCATACAAATTAATACAACAATAATTTTTGTTTTTATGTGTAGGAGGGAAAAACTAACAAGGCGAAGATCCCTGGGTACAGAAAACCCTAACGGTGGATCTCGGGTTCAAACATCGACTCGGACATTATCAGCACTTGCAAAGGCAGACAAAAATTTAAGAAAGAATAAATTTGCACGCAGTATGCCCAGTTTTGTGGAAGGTGATTTCATTATATATTCCGGGCTGCAGAGTGGAATTGGTTAAATATTTACAAACTAACAACATATTATTATTGGATACTTGTTTTGATCATAATTAATTATATTAAATTTTAATTGGAATTGGAACAGAACCATCTGACGAAATACCAACCTACGAAGAAGTCACCGTTTATTATCCTTGTACGTTTAAAAGGCCCATCATACTTATCGGACCTTCGAATATTGGTCGACACGAGCTCAGTCAAATGCTTTTAAGAGATTCCAGCCGTTTCGCAAGTCCTGTTGCACGTAAGACCACTAGATTTACAAATCTAGTGAATTTGTAGAATTTACTAAAGATTTTTGTTGGAATTTAATCTATATTTTTGACACAGATACTAGTCGTCCACCTAAACCAGGAGAGAAGAATGGTGTAGACTATAATTTTATATCTCGCTCACAGTTTGAATCAGATATTTTGGATAGGAAATTTATTGAACACGGTGAATATGAAAAGAAATATTATGGGAAGAGCTTTAGTTCCGTCAAGGCAGTAATTGATCAAGACAAGATCTGTGTTCTCAATTTGCACCCAGAATCAATCAACGCAATTCGAACTAATGAGTTCAGACCATACGTCGTATTCATTACACCGCCATCTCTCCAAAGACTCAAACAAGTGAGACTGCTCAAAGGTCAACCTTGTCAAGTAAGTAGTCGTTACAGCACTCTTTGTATATCAAACTAGCACAATCCACTTCGGTATACACACAGTTTAATGGCATTTTTGTAATATCTGAGCGTAGTTAAGGAATTTTAAGTAAAGTTATGTTCGATGGTACAACAGAGGGAGTTGAGTATTGAGTCAGTTTTAGCTAAAGGTCATGTTGTACATTCAATTTTGTTTTATCATTTTCAGGAAGAAGATTTGCTCGCGTTGATTGAAAGCGCCTATCAAATGGAGGAGAAATATGGACATTACTTTGACTCGGTCATAATTAACACTGACCTTAAATTGACGTATAAATTATTATTGCGTAGAATTAATATAATTGAAAGTGAACCGCAGTGGGTCCCAAAGGCTTGGATAAAGCGAACCAGACAAAATGCCCAATGATTTTGAATGCGTTCGAATTTGAACTAATATAATCTTCAGGTCCCGACAAACAACTTTTTTATTCTGTTCAATACATACGTGGAAATAACTGTGCCTGGTGGCGGTACGGTGCGGTGGCGCCTTTTACTAATACGAGAGATGAACCTGGCGATTGCCAAAAAATTATATTTCAAGGAGAGTCTTGTCTTATTTTTAATTTAGGTAAGGGTTCTTCCGGATCCGTTAGTCCGATAGAGCGTTCGAACAAATATTATAATTAATATCGTGCCTGTTTGGAAATAAAATTCACAAAAATCTTCGTACTTTCACTGATCGTATCGCTTTACCGAAACATTTTGATAATTTTTATAGTGATAGTCTTGAACTTGAGTGATAATTACATTAAGAAGTTCAGCTATAGAGGTTTTGCTTTAGAGGTGCACTTAGAATGCGCGGCCATAATGGGAGAACTAACTAAGGGTATTTCTACTCAAAATTCCGGGTCAGAGTAAAAACTGACCTTCCTAAATGTAAATATTATATAATTACATGACCGCAAATGACCGATTATGCATAGAAGCCAGGTGCTGATTTACAGCCGGAGCTCAATTAGAAGGCGGCTGCTCTTTCCTAATGAAGTAAACGGTATAAGTCTGGGACCTGGAATAAGGACAAATCCGGGCTCGTAATCGTATATTTGTGACAACTTAAATTCGATTTCTAAACGTTAGCAATAACTGAGCTAAATTCTGAATAAATAAATGAAGGAACACTGGAAATGTTTGGTTTGTAATCCTGAAGAGAGACCCACTCTCAATATAAAGAACCGAAGATGATTTTACAAACAATTTGTTGTTCAAATAAATTATTTTAATATATGCCAGTCTTTGTTTACGCCGACGTTCAGTGGTATGTGTGTTTCTGAAGAACCGTGGATGGTGAAGTGTGTAGTTTTGGCGTGGAATTACTAAACCGCCTTCAAGTCTAAAGTATGACATGGCTAGAATATATTTTGCCGATCTGTGAGTCAGGCTGCCCGAAAATTCAATGCAAGCTTGTGCGGCAAATGATACCGTAAGCCAGCTACATGCGTACAATACCACAAAGATCGCGCTGATTGATTTCGACAGTCTGATTGTACCGAAAAACAAACTAAGCAGGAGAATGCTGAGCGAGAAAAAGGCGATGGCGACAAAAGTACTGCTCAGCTCAATTGCCACTTTGTTGAGTTACTTGATTGGCGCGGTACTCAAGTTGTCTTCTTTGCACGTCCGATTCCTTTGCACTTCTTATTCCATCTGATAAATTCAAAAAATCCTACAATTACGTGTTTATCCATACCACAAAAAAATGATACATACTTTTATAGTCTCCAAACAAGAGATCTGTTGGATGGATAGAGGAATTTCCTTTATTGCGGAAACTGCTAAAAAACTGGAAGCCTAAAACGTTGGCGAAATGACGGAGAAAGTGGGCACACTTTGTTATGGGATGTTAAATACTAGAAGTCAACAGCGATTTGGTCTTACCCCGTCCATAATTGTGAGCAAGTTGAATTGACATATATCAGCGCTCCACACCCGTACAATGAGATCAGACTAATAAAAATGATCATCAGGTAATGAAATCCAATGGCCACGAGAATATTCCCCACAAGAGTGCGGTGTTTAAACTCCCGAAGAAAGAAAAACGAATCTCTATCAACGCCGCTGCCACATTCTTAGTGCTGACTATGTTGATTAGGCACGTGAAATGCATCAGCAGGAGAATGTTGTCGATTCCTTCATTTTCTTTAGACTCGTGCGCTGTAATAATATTTTAAAATTAGTTATGTATTTAAATCTCTTCAAATCAGACTCGGATTTCATGATATCTGCGGTACGGACGGTGAGGCAACACCGTCCGTATTTGTCTACTGCAACGGCGACATCCGCTATCCAAACATCGCGATTTTTGAAAACCAATTGAAGTAGGAACAACCAGTAATACCGTAAGGATTTGGCAGTCAGTCCCGGGCGACTTAGGAACTACGCGCTCGTACCATCTGAACCCACCTCCATAATGAATTAACCGAAATAGTAGTACAAAGTGCCGACAGACTTTGACTTATGACCGAAATCAAAAATACATATCAAACTATATTTTGCGAGTCAAGATTTAATTTAATGGTAGCTCACTTGATTAAATATATATAATTGAGTTGCTCAATTAACGTTTATGCGCGCTGATAAGATAATTTCTAAAAGCGAAATGCTTATGGAAATTGCACTACGACGGTTTAACCGTCTTATATAATACCATCAACTAATTCTTTGTGAAACACCGATTAACTTCGTATTCCAGTTTTTTTAACCAAACGCCTTTTTTGTAAAAGTTTTGTCGGCCGTATTCTGTGATTTTTGTGTCTGTTTGGCATCCTTCGATTGGAAGGCCGAGTTCTAAATAAAGGAAATTTCTCTCTCCATATTAAGTCTGATTCAATTCAATTCAACATTTCCTTTATTCCACATTTCGTTCAAGGTACAGACAGTGTTTAATTATTAGTATGCAGAACAGGACACAGAAGAATCCCACTTACGCGGGCTATTGCTCAACTGCTTACGCAAAATTAGTCGATATTTAAAGAAATAATAAGAGTAATCAGTTTTGACACTAGTTTTGAAAATAAGCCAATAAGTAATTCTGAATGATATAAACATTATCTTAACAGACACATAATACATGGACATCCCTCAATTCTGTGTAGATCAGTTTCCAAAACTGTACAAGCACTTTCCAATTGATCATTAAGTAGTTTATCACAAACACTTTTTTTTTAAATTTTGGCATTTGGTAAAGTTTTTAGATTATTCCTGTGAGGTCCTTCCTTTCATAAATCAGTAAAGTGAGCTAACGGGTAGGATAATCGTGTATACCGTGAGGACGCCTGATGACGGTTGTGAGAACATTTAGGTGTAGCGTGGTGACAGTGCAGTAATGTTTTAGTCAAAATGATGTGAATTTGGGGTTGAGGGATTTGCTTCCTCGTAGCGCAGAAATAGGCGAAAGGTCAAAGGCCGTCATTTGACTAAGAAAGTGTGATACTATTTGAATTCTATCATCGCATTCATAACTAAAGGATAGAATCAATTCAAGACTACGGCCGCCAGTGTTTTTTATATTATCTTCAAACGATAAACGTTAAATTATAAAGCTACGGAGCTTACCAGACCTCACATTGAATTGGAGCATGGCATTTATAAAACACTTTTCACCAGTTTATAGAATATGATCATGTGGACCTGGCAAAGAATGGATGTCATCGTTAAGGCCAATATGCTGATTGTGAACATCCTTCCAGGAATCGTGTGGCTGCATGGGATTCCTCAGCTCCAAGATTAGAAATCTGATTAGAATTACAGTGGCTGTCAAATTGACCCAGATGATTGTGGTTCTTAACGATGTTTCCAAGATCTCCACCTCCTTTTTCTTAGTGTTCCAGTTCAATGGAATAAATCCGAGCTTCGAAGTGGTAATGTAAGGGATTGACAACAACTGAAGAGTTCTCAGTGAGATCATTCTCAATTTTCTCGACAATTTAACTTGTCTAAGATGTTGACAAAGATTTTTGACAATTAAGAGTTGCGATAGCTCTCTAGTGTCAGTTATCGACTCCCTCGAAAGTACTTAGAAATGGTCGTTATAAATAAGATTTGCTTGGAATACTTCGAACGCTGGTATCACTAATGTTAATAACGGAGAAGGATAACATGTGAAGGGCTTGAGGAATGAAGGATTCAAACATGCATGGGTGAGAGAAATATCTTCATAATTATGAATAAATTAATTGACCGTCATTGTACCAACATAACTCAAAATTATTGTGGCATCATTATGGAATATGAGAACGCTCTGCGCTGGACGGAAACTACGCGTTGTATGTAAATTCCAAAGGACATGAATGGACTGATGGACAGGACTTGAGAGCTGTAAAAACAGCGCAGCGAACTTACCACAAGTTGGCAAATATTGGGTTTTATTTTGAATTTCAGCCTTCTGTGGCCCCGTGAATCGACATTCGTAATAACTAGAATTGAACTACGACTTCAAACTATTTTTCTCCAACGGGAGGTGACTACAAAAACATTTACTGAAAATAATACACAACTACGAACCCCAGTGAGCATTCAATTTCTGGTAAGGCATTTTTCAGTCGAAGTCAAAACAAACCCAGAAAACCATCTTAAACATGTTTTCACGAATAATTATTTCCTTATTTTGTTGGCAAAATCAAGTCGGTGTAACAGTCTTTGCACTATAAGTTACTAATACTTGTAAGACCTATTTCTCGAAAATAACAGAAGCGTCCCAAATTATGAATGAGCTTGTATTATTCACGTTATCATTTATCTGTTCGACAGCGATGTTCAGCTTTGGACGCGAACTATTTCTTCCGTTGAATTATCACGCCCAAGTATGTTGCATTAAAAATTTCAGCGGGTTGGTTAGCAAGCATATTAGGTTTACCGTGTCATCGTGTCACTATGTGCTAAGTAGTAAGCTGCTAGAATCTAAAATATAATAATCGCTTCGGCCAGCTTTTCTTGCGTAGTATCTATATAGTAAATACTTATGGCATATTTTACCACACTAATCACTAAGGTGCATGAGCTTGTAAACCTATGAGTTACTGGACAAATTGACTTGGTGTCAGGTGGATTCAGCAATTAGCAATCTGCAAACTAACTGTTGTTTAAACTCCAGAAAGAATCACGAGTTACTGATTCCGTAAAATGGAATTTGGCCCTGATAAAATGGATTTACTAGACATTTACAAACCTGTCGATTACTTAGCGAATTATGCAAACAATATAGCATTGGTGAATTTGTCAAAATATTCACTTTTATGACGATTTAGACTATTATAGTTTTACTATAATTAGAAAATGTATGTACCTATATGCATCCGGGAGTCAGTTTGCAGTTTGCACATAGGGACAGTTTGCAAAATGATTTTTTTAAACGTATCCCATAACGTATATTATGAGATATGCGTTCTGGCATTACAAATTTAACAAAAAATTTTAGTCACAGTGGTCTTAACTCTACCAAATACTACGGAAGGAATTATTTTATTTCAGAACTATTGACAGGTTGTTTTATTAAAATAACATCACTAAAATTCTATTTGTTTCCAACATAAACTGTAAATGACCCCGCAAGCCCGAGGATTGCGGAATTCATTACATGAAGTATAACTTCCTTGTCTATAATTATGTGGACGTACAATTAAAATCCTGTGAAACAACAAAACACGAACAAAGTAAACTCGTCGCCGTCTACATCGCGTCCATTTTGAATGTGATACGCGATGGCCGCCCGAACGACCCATTCGGGCTCCTTCGCCAGCTTGAAGGGAGACCTCGGTAGGTGTTCGGGCGGCCGTCGCGTATCGCATCCGAAGTGAACGTACACTATACGGTTACAGTAAAATTTTTGTGACCGAATCGGTTTTTAGCAGGATGGGTAGTTTCCTCGTAAGTACAAACTAAAAATACCTGGAGTTATAATACAAATAATATAAAATCTGACAGCCGTACTCCCCACTTACACAAGCTTTAAATTAAAAGCGTATCGGGTTCCGAATCTTCACTATTATTGACTAACCATCCTTACTTTAAGTGAGGACAGGAAAACTATACATAACAAGGTAAAAAGTTAAACTAGATTATAATAAAATTACGATCTCAATTATATTTAAGGCAATCTAGGGTTTATATCTGTTAAGTATATTCTATTGTACGTAACCAGTCTTTGTTCTATATATGATGAACTCAAAATTAAGCTGAAACAATATCTTCGTAATATATCCACAACTAAAGTTCTAGAAAATATATGTCGAAACTAGTTTTCCACTGGAATCCTAGACCGGAAGTATAGCGTGAACATTTTTAAAATGACGGCTTCGATTACTTGCACTAGAGAAGGCCTTCTCACAATAGTTGCAAGGAAACTCCCCTGTTCTGCGACGTTTTTGATTTCTTACTTCAGATTGACGTGGAATGGGAATGTATTCTTCATTTTCTTGTCTTCTTTTTCGAGCAACCCAGTCAGCTCCAGCATTATGTATTTTTGTAAAATGATTTTGCAGCGAATAAGCATATGTAAAATCAGACTCTTTGTTACATAGTCGACATCTGAAAACTTACACTCCTTGAGTCGATTATTATGATGTTGCATGTGACTCTTAAAATCATCAAGTCGGTGAAAACGTTTCGGACAAATAAAACATTCCATTTTCTGATGAATCCTCTCATGAGCTCGCAGTTGGATTTCCGACGTGAACATTTCCCCGCAGTCATCACAATCATGTTTGGCCAGTCGTGGACGAAGGATGCGTTTTACATTTGACTGATTTGACTGCTGGTCAGGTTGTGAATGACCTATGCAACAAAAATTGACATTACTTTTAAACGCGTTGTGAACATGGCGGCACATGTAGAACCTGCACATTTTCCAAATAATAACTACTACTGGAACTGGATATTTATGCCGTGTATATATGTACAATCAGACGCCAATCGATTATCAACGAAACAAGGTTGTACGTTCGTGGTCAACCGAAGGAGGACCTTGGTTTAAGTTTTAGTTAAGATCAGCTAGTGCTGGTCAACCAATTTGGTCACTCGAAATCAAAATATGTCCAGGAGGAATTCTTTCAGAAAATTTCTGACGTCACAGAAATATATAAGTTCTTCAGACTTTAAGCGCAACAACCTGATGGTGTTACAATTAAAAGAACAAAACACCTAAACGTACGTACGTTTAGGTGTTATGTGGGATTACCCGACATTTTATTTATCAGATTTCGAAACCTGATTGGGATTACGAATTCGGGTACGGTTCACATGGATGGCACCAGAGGTTTCACTTGCCATTTCATACATTAATAATTAAATTGTATTGTACCTGTCAAGTTGACAAATGAAACCCTTCGGACATCCCGTTTCCTAGGACCAGAAACACTAGGGGAAATCCTCCGATTACTGTCACGAGTTATTTCAGCATCTTCCGGTGGAATTATCTCCTCGTTACCCCTGAAACCATTAAATATTTCTTGATTTCTTCCCAGGAATCAATGAGCAGATTAAATAAGACTTACGGTTCAAAATTGACGAATGAAGTTTCCAGAATCCTTGAGAAACCATTATTTGTTTGTAAACTCTGGTGTGTTCTTCTGACTCTGACAGTTGACGTACTTGGATTTGAATAAGTGCTGATGTCAGTGAAGCTAGAGACCTCCGTGTTGATATAATGTCGCTCGTGACGAACTAGGTCTTCATGGTTAGCAAAGGATTTCCGACAAGCGGTGCATATAAATTCCCTTTTCACAATCATATTAGGATAGTTGCTTCCGGATGATATATGATAGGACTTCCCTGTCTCCTTAGTGTGCATTTCCTGGAGCTCATGGGTAGATTCTGGTACTGGTATTGTCTTCGATGGTGACGGCAAAACTTCAGACCCGCCCTCTAAAAAGAACAATCAAGTTATCGTTACGTGCGATGTCACAATCAGTTCGAGTTTGATCCCTGGGGTAGACAGTTTATAGCGGTGTCCCTGCAGTGTAAGGTCAAATTTTCCGGGATTATATAATTAGACATTTTGCGCACGGCCCTTGGAATTCTCACCTGGTCATTCCTCTAAACTAGGTTGACTCC
>JAQFYE010005118.1:0-12357 GCA_034694305.1 Protaphorura glebata | reverse complement strand
AACTTGATGACAACAATGGGGACCATGGTAATGAAAGCGTTACAAAGTGTACAGACGCGAACATCGCCAAATGCCGTTAAGTGGAACATAAAGAATTTTGCTCCGTTCGCTTCGCTCACTTTGCTCGCCCAATAACATTTGTAAACCAAATGAAATGGACATTTTCGAAGAACGTTCAAAATACACGTACAATAAAAAAACGTAAAAATTAATGGAAGATGAAGGCTACATCCCACGTTTCCGCCTAGAGAGCTGAAGACTGACAAAATATTTTGTCCAGATACTGCTAAAAAATTACGGTGCACAGTTCACAGAATTATTATTAGAACGATCATAAACACTTTAGAAGTTCACAACAGAAAAAAAATTTTATAGGTAATGTAGAGAAACAAAGTTGCGGTCAACATTCATTTTCTCCAATTCGTCGTTCTCAGACACGGTGTCGGATGGATTCAAGTGCCTACAGTCCTATTGCGCAGAAGCCTATAGCCCAGACCCTCGACTCAAGTCCGACTTAAGTCACGGCCGAGGCTCAAGTCAGACTTGCGTGAGTCGAGTGCTCAGAATACCATTTCTGAGCCGAGGCTTGAGTCGGACTTACGTAAGTCTGACTTAAGTCTGAGTTGGATGTCGTAATACGGCCCTTACGCCGGATTTAGAGTACTCTTTCGTGACTCTTTTCTCTTCGTTTTTTCCGTCTCTTTCTCTTTTTGATCATTTATACCGTCCAATACTCTTCTCTCTCTCTTTCGTGTCGTTTTCCAACGGTTGGAGGTCAGTCAACTTTGAAGAGAAGAGAAAGGAGAAAGATGACTCTATTCAAGGCGTTAGAATCTCGAAATGATTACTTGACGAGGCTGTGTGAATTTTTCTTAAATATTTAATCAACTTGAAATAATTAACGTACACATTCACTAAGATCTACATATAACAGGCAAAGTTATAATGGTTTTTCTTTCTGTATGACTGTATGACATAAACACTCAAAAACCACAGGATTATTGTGCATTTCTTAACCAAAAAGATTTCCAAAATTGGGTAATTGGAAACCTCCAAAGTTGGGGATATTTCCAAATGATCCTCCACTGCTACTGCTGCTGCTCTGTGAGAAAGATCCTCCGTCACCCGACGACGAAGAAGATGAAAAATGACTGGAACCACCGGAACCACCAGACTGCATTCTCCCTACGAAGTTGATTAAAATTTGCATGTGGTCTGATAAGCAAAAATTATTTCATTTTGTAACCATAGATTGTAGAAGTGTAGCCATTTTGTGTGCACAACCACTCTGGGCAACAACCATCGTCCCTCCCATATTTAGCCTCACATTTGGCACCTGGCATTGGTGGTGAGCACGAGACACCTTGAGCTTGACATTTTGAACCATCTGATGATTCGGAAATTCCAAATTGGATCAGCGTAGAACAAATGGTGAAAAGAATTGTGATCTTCATCTGAATTAGAATTCAGAATATTTAAAAACCACGTCAAATAAGTTCGGACATCATACATTCTTTGTCAATTTATGGTTTAGCGTCTATTTTTATTCTTGATAGAATTTAAGAGATACGATATGACAAACTTACAATCAATCTGAATTTGGCTAATTTTGACTTTTTCCAGCTGTTCTTCAAATTTCGGTGATGGTGCGAAATTTGACTGCCTCGAATAAATTTTTGTCAAATTTATTTTGTCGAATAGAGCTGTGCCTTGCTTTGTTTGCGATTTAATTAATTATCGTGTAAAATGAGTGAAATGTCTGGAAATAAATCTAAATCCAGTTGTTCCAACGACAAATACTTGAGTGAAATTAAACAATATTGAGAGAGTTCGCCAGCACTTTATGACAAGACGATAAATATTTTTAATTGCTATTGAATGTGAAAGTCAATGGATTGATTGCGTTGGATGTATGGTCATAATTACACGTGTTATTGTAGTTTGTCATTGTACTTTGCCATATGATACCGAGAATCCATTACTGAACTGTGATTCATGGGAAAAGTTTTGAATATTTTTTAACGACTTTCGGTACTCCTTTCCACTCTCTCGCTCCTTCCTTAATCGCTATTTAATGAAGTTGACTAATTTTTGAATAATTAGACCTGAGGTACGCACGAAGGCATTAAGTTTTGAATGAATATAGTTATGAGTAAATACAAATAATTAAGTCACGCGCACCTCTTGTTATCTTTCCGTTAATATTTTTATTGATAAAGACAGCTGTCGATTTGCAAAATCCACTTAAAAGTGGGACGGGAAATAGTAAACAGGAAAGCAATTCAATTCTCGGAATGCTTTCAAGTTCAAATGATCGTAGAAATCTTGGACTAATCAATTAACAACAGAACCAGAGCCAAGATAGCTTAGTAGTAGGGGTATCCCATGTTTTACCAATAGGGGTGGGTTCGATTCCTATCGACTGGTAAGATATGACAGATTTTCAAAGATAAGTGGGTAAAAACTTTGGAAAATAAATTCTGAGTGCGTATTGTATTTGTGCGTGTGTTTAACTCTGGTAATGTACTGGATCGTCTGCTGTGGATGTACAGGGTAGTTAAAAACTCACATCCCGCTACGGTCGACGAGCCGTATGCCTTGAAAACCCGATGCGCGCACCTTTTGATCCACCCTATGCGCCTTGAATTTTTGAATGCAATATCTAATTACGTCCTCTATAGGATTTTGCATACAAACGAATAATTTTATGTTTCTCAGGCACAATTAGGCGCGCGGGTGCAGAACAGGGTCGAAGTGTTATGAACTCTCCTGTAGCATCAAAATTTAATTAAATCATAATTGTAATTTATAGTTAGGTTGCCCCTTCCGTATTTTGAACTCCGGTTTGATTTATGGGAAAATCCGTTTCAGGTTTCAAGTTTGGTTTTTATTTTAGCGTCTAACCAAATAAAGTGAAGGACACGTTAATTAAAATTAAATGCATTCTGGTTCCTCTAAGATTAGCAAATCTTCACAGAAATATGATTTTTGAATTAAATTATAGTATTTGCGTTTTAATCATCAGACCGACGCATTACCGACTTCAAGAGTACAATTCTGATAAAATAAAATCTTGATGGTATATCCGGAGTTGTGAGATGACAGAATACAAATATCACATATTCTAATTCAAATGATGGCTTATAATCTACTTCTACGTCTTTGACTTTCTAGAATTAGAATCAAAAATTGTAATCAATATTTATTGTAAGCCTGTTCGGTTGCTCTGCTTGTTATTCATAGACCACGTTTTGTATTTTAAGAAAGAAATAATACATTTTTGACAATCTTGGCAATACATTTTTCAGTCCAAAGTAAATCCAAGTTACAAATTTTTTGTGTAACATGTATTTTGCAAGCACGGAATTCTAATCCCCTTATATGTTAATCCAACTATCCTTTGAATTTATTCACAAAAATAAAAATGTTTAACCCTACACCATTTAAAATTGTCAAAATGTCCATAAAATGTGTTTGTACTTTGAAAGTCCTACCGTTCCATGGATTTTTATACAGGGTGGTTCATGATACGGGATACGTTATGCGTATGAAACAACTGATTGTCCGGTCTAAAGATCTATGGTGAGAAATGTGTCTCCCCTTCATTGGGTTGGGCGAAGGACTTAATTGAGACTTAGGTCTCGTCCGGTGCCTGGGCTTCCGCACCTGACTGAATGGGTTAGCCTGGATCAGTGTGTATCTGTCCGCCTTAGTCCGTACACATTCTAGATGGCCTACCTCTGGTTCTACCAGACAGAAGGGAGATCAGTGTTGACCCGTAAGGAATTAATCGGGCACCGCTTTGAAATAAATTCTCTTGTATTTTTTATATTGGAGTTCCAGTTTTCCTAAGCCATGAGATCAAGTGTGTCACTCAGGAATCTTAAAAATTAGTCCCTTATTTTTTTTTATTCCTGTGTACGTTACATTGCTAATTAGTTTAAAGTAATGTATGTAGTGTCTATAGTCATACCTCTAAATTTGTCTTCATATTTTCCAAAATAGAAGACAGGAAAATAATTAACGGTTAGAATACTATTGTGAAATGTACATCATCGCCCAGGCTGTCGAAACAATAAAATTAATACATAATCTAAAAGGAGAAAGCCGGTTTATTGAACAGACCATTTCTAAATTTTGATTTAAGAGCTTTGCGATGAAAAGCATGGCTTGTTGAGAAGGATCGTCAGTATTCAATTATTTAGTCCTTCAAAATAGATTGTGTCTCCTATTTAGAATTTATTAGAATTTTACGACTTTTTTGTAGGCCCAAGGCATTTAGAAATTAAACGTGCGTGGCTGGACATTGGCCTCCCCATTTCATGTTATCCTGTTATGCAAGGAGTGTCGAAATGTAGTTCATTATATATCTCTAATGAATCCATGCCGTCGCCGTGCATCTCTTATGAGAAATAGGAAACTCATTTCGAATGTGATATTACGTCGGTCATATGGGCAAGGAATGTATTGTGACCTAGAGTGTTTAGGAGGTCATCAAAGGTCAATCAATTTTAAAGGATACGATCAAACTTACTTCATAAATATTCGGTCATCTCTAAATGGGTTGGATTTCCCGCAAGACATCTGCGGTGTTCATGGCAGGGCTGTCGCTGAAATTGAACTGCATGATTTAAGGTCAAACTCTGGAATCCACATCGATTAAGTTCCAAAAATTGTACTAATTAACCTGTAACATTGGAACACAGCCTTATCCGCAATTATGCAATGTTGTTTTCTTTCCAAAATTATTGTTGTACATGTTCGGAATCGAAAAATTAAGTCGCTGAAAAATCACGAGAGTGGTCACTCGACAGTAGGGGACGAATCGGAACAGTTAATTTTACTAGAACTTCTCTCAAAAATTAAAAAAGTATATAGCTATTCTATAATATTTACTAGAATTTGTCTAGAGAAATAACATTTCTAACGTAAAAAAGAAAGAACACCGCGTATATTCCATAAGGCCAAATATTGCTGTATTTTAGGTAACCCCTGATCTCTTTCACAACTTTTGCGAAGATTCTACCCTAAAATGTCTAACTGTTGGCTGCTAAAAATATACGGGTCATTTTCATTATAAGAGATCGCAGGAATCCGTGACGTGACGATAGGAATACTGACCCGTGTATTTCTAGCGGGAAAACGGTTAGACATTTCGGGGTATAACCTTCACAAAAGTTATTCAAGAGGTCAACGGCTACAACATACCACAAATGCAGCCAAATCTGACAGCCTAGTTGGGGTAAGGAGACTGCGGTGTCCTTTCCTAGAAAAGTTGAAAGCTGATGCACATGGAGGGAGCATAGAAATGAACTTTGACCTGTACCAAATCGCTGGTTAATAATACTTTCTTCTAGAAAATTACATGCAAGAAGATGCTCCGGTCGTTGATAAAATTAGGGAGCTCACTACCGCCGGAATTGTCATTTTATGTGTTACGGAGCCACTTCTTTTCCAAGGAATTTACTTACAAAATCCTTGGTCACCGTATCATTTGAGTTCTTTACTAATTGGTGAAGATTATAAACTTTGGATCGTTGCTCTTTTCTGGATACCGACATTCTGGGTCATCTGTGTGACCTTTGGCAGCCCTCTTTTCTTTCTCTTTATTTGTGTCAATATCATTTCAAACATTATCTTCTTAACAATGGAAATAAGGTAAGACTATGCCTTCTCTTTAATGAACGGCTAGAAAATATATCCATTAAGGCATGTTCTCAATTATTTAAACGAGAAAAGTCCATACTGGCTGACCAGACGTGTTGTACAGGGCGTTTCTTATCTCTTAGACTACTTTGACATTGGCGCGTCACAAACTCACTGAAATGTTTGTTGACGCCAGTGCAAATAAATGTTTAGAGAATCCGAAAAAATATTAAAAGTTCAAAACTTTTTAAAAATAAATAAAATTCAAAATTGAAAAAGATTAACATTAAAAAAAAATCAAAACTCGGAAATATTAACCTATGTCAAAAAACAATTCGGATTTCCTTTGCAATTTTTAATTTTGTTTTTTAATTCTGTTTTCTTCTAAATCTCGATTTTTTTTTAAATTTTAATATTTTACCTGAAATACCAATTCGGACGACGTCTGCAATTCGCTCGAATTGTTGAAAATCAACAGTGGTTGTCCCGTCAATGCCAAAAATTGGGAAAAATACTTCTATAACATGTAATGTTAATTTTTTCTTGAGAAAAAATAATCCGAAATTTTTGAGAAAATTACACTAAAAATTGTTTTACGAATTTCAGGGGTCCTGTCATGCCCATCATGTCGATTTTGAATTTTATTTATTTTGAGAAATTTTTAACTTAAATTTTTTCGGATTCTTTAAACATTTCTTTGCACTGGCGTCAACAAACATTTAAACTAAAAATATGTCATCTCGTCAGCGGTTGTGCCACAGAAAAGGGAGCGAAGCGAAGCTCATCATACATTCTTTTAAAAAAGAATGGGTGTGATTTTATCGCCCAGTAGAACAGAATCCTTCTGTTCTACTGGGAGATAAAATAAAATCACGGCAGATTTTAAATTAAATATTGCATTGTAAAATCGCCCATTAGAATCATACCATGTCAGTTTGCCAATCCTCTTTTCAAATGGGGGGCTCCGTCCCCCAACCGCCGCCGGGGCTCTGCCCCTGGACCCCGAAATGTAATATTCCAACCTTACACGGTATATACCTTTACGCGAACATCATTAGAAAAAAGACTATTTAACTATTTTTTCATATACATTTAATAACAAATATTCCAGATATTCAAATATTTCTTCATACTTTAATGGGTAAAATTACCATAGCAACGGCAGAGTTTGTTTATATCAGTTCCACTGAGAGGCAAACTACAGGGTTGCTATTGAAATGTATCCCATGCCAAACACCCATACTCTTAAACTCGAGTCTAAGGGGACTCTCCTTAACAGTAGACGGTCAAAACGTAGTGATGGCATAACTACACCCTCAGGAGAGTCTCCCCTGAAATTTGCAGCCCGATCGGTCCAGTAGTTCCGGAGAAAAGCTCTGGACAAAAAAGTGTCCGCAGGACTATGGGAGAGATACAAATCGATTTCAGATCACCTAGTCGAACAGAAAAGCTTCGCTGCGCTTCGTTCTCTTAATAAGTTTGCGAAGCGCCAATTTCAAAGTAGTCTAATAAGAGATAAGAAACGTCCTGTATTCGAAGGCATGGCGTAAACTTTGTCGACCCGTGTAAATCAAACCTTATCCATGACAATATGATTGATTTAACCTTTGACCTTCTTTACTCCTATTTTGCGTACAGTGTGGCAATAAGAAAAGCGTATTTACAACTGACAACCTCCGAGAACCACGGCAAGCGATCATTCACTTGTATAAATGCTTGCAATTATTGCTTAACCTTGCGAATAGAATAATTGGAGATGTGATGTTTGAGTGCGTGAATTTAGTCGTCACTCTGAATGCCTTTTGTAATTATGGCATTCTGAAACTCCACTCCCATATTCAAATGGTTAATCTTAGGGGTATGTTCGCTAGGATGTTTCATATCCGCACTTTTCTTATTCTTGATGTACGTGAAACTCGGAGAAATCCATGATGCGTCCAGGAAATTCCATGGCTCTTGGAAAAGGAATACTCGTCTGAGTAAAAGCGAGAAATCATTAATTAAGAAGTATGTTCTGTCATTGAGACTCAACCGTTTAAACATGGGTGGAGTTGGACTCTTTCAAAAACATAGGATTATAAAAATCATAGTGAAACTTGCTTATTTCACAGACAAAACATTACTAACTTTTAAGGGCTAATTTTATATTCAGTTTGTAGATTAAGACGATAAGCCGCCATTCGACAAAGAATGTGTGATATCTAAAATATCTGTTGAAAATTAAAGAAGAACATATTTTGAAAGAACACCGCACGGCCAAAAGTCGGCCGTTGGATTCGGCTGCATTTTGAATATTTGGTGGCCATCAATCTCCCGAACAACTTTTGTGAAAGTCGTACCCTAAGAAGTCTGATTGTCTGGTCATTTGAAAAACGTGGACCAAGTACACTTTGTGATGTTATGAATACGTTATAGACGTCTATGACATCACAAAATGCTATAGGAGGACCGTCCTAGCTAACGTCAGCACGGTTACAGTTTCCGGGGTAGAACATTCACAAAAGTGATTGGAGAGGTCAAAGGACAATTTAGGCACTAGAAATAAGGTCATTTACACTTTGTAACGACACGAATGCGATATGGACTCCTATGATGACCTCACAAAGTGCTTTTGACCCTAAGAGCCAAACAGTTTGACTTTTCGGGTTAGACCCGTCACAAAAGTTGTCCGAGATGTCAAGGGCTGTATATCAAAACTGCAGGCAAATCCAACAACCTATTTTCTAACTATAATGACTGTGCGGTTTAATCCGGAGTTTTTGGATTCATGCCTGAGTGCTGACAGATGATTATTAGTGGAGTTGATGTAAGCGGTCATTGTCAGAATATAAAATATAAAAAATCGGAAGCAGCTGCTGCAGACATTACTGCAGGCTGCTGCAACACTCAAGAACACCCACCGGAATTAACTTCCATTCTGGAACTTTCTTCAGATTCCAAAATAAAATAAAAATATTTTGAATTGTCCAGTGCTTATGGAAGCGAATAATTTGGAAAAACTGTATATACGGGTAAATCAAAAATGTAATAGCACGGGCCGCTGACCCAGACTTTACACACAAGTCCAATCGTTTTTAACGTTGTCGGCGGTAACATAGATAAACCAGTAAATTCCTTGACATCGTTTCTAAATCTTCCAACTTTAATGTATCCTAAAAATATTAAGAGTTTTCTCAGGTATTTTTGAAGCACGGCTTTTCCCATGCTGGTGAAAATGTATATATCCCTCTTTCCTAAACGTCTGTTGACTGACAAACCTGGACTTCTGAGATTTGTTCCTGAATTAACGCACCTCCTCATCAAAATGACATGACTAATTAGGGTGGTATCCTCGTTGATTGTGTTACATTCCGCAAACATTTACGAAATTAGGTATTTGCTAGCAATCTTTTGTTGAACTTGAGTGATAAGGTGAAGGATAAACCGTCTAATAATTTTTGTACGTAAATCTGCACTATTGTAGAAATTGGCAAATGTGAGCGACTGTTCTACACCTGTTCTTTAAAGAATTTCCGCAGTGTCCCTGAATTATAAACTACTATATTTAATAAATTCACAAGAACCCAACTGCAGTTGTGAAGGAACACTTGGCTAACATTTCCACCTACTCCGGCAGACATTAACTTTTACATGAATCTAGCCTTTTGAGAAAATTAACGGCTTGTCCCGTTCATAAACTTATTGTCCCGTTTAATTGCTACGATCTTGTAAATGATAACTAACCTTAGCCAATTTGTTGTTTAAAACAGCATGCTTTAAATTAGTCGAAATAATGTAACACCTAATGGAAATCAATTCGGCTATATTGCTGAACTGTTTAGGAAATGGAGCATTATGACTTTAATAAAGAATTCTCTGACTCTGACTCTGACTCTGAGTAAATCTATAGTCGATCCTAAGAATCTAATGAGATTGCAGATAACGAAATCCTACCTGCCGTACGTACGTTCCCAGGCTCTACAAATAAATAATAAACTATGGGTGTACTAAACATTAAAATTTGATTTACATCTGATACGGACACGGGCACCAGCACCAGCCATATATACTAACAAACAAACAAACAAACGCAAACATAGAATGGGGGTTCAATCACGTTATAATTTTTTAAATTGGTCTAATATTAAAGTAACCCGTACTCAGTCATATTGCGTATTATTTTTATTTCTCATTCTGGTGATTAATTTATTACAATATTATTATTCAACGAATATTGAGTTTGAGTATTTCCTAAGGAAATAATACTATAAATATCAGAATATACATTTAGCTGTCGCTTAGTCGCGTTTCAGTAAGAAGCATATTAGGTGAACACGTTTTCAAAAATTACTTAAAAAAAACTAAATAATGAAATTGAAGATTTAGTTTCATAAAGAATACTTGTTTACAAAGTATTCAGTTACACTTAAAAAGTAGAGAAATATTCAAACAGGCGTAGGCACCGCCATGGCAAAACTGATCGCACCAAGAACTATATATGTCAATAAATCGTGGTACTTTAAAATTAGGGTCTTTAGATATAACATGTCACCCTTTGTACTCAGAAGTCTGTTCAAAAACATTTAGGGATATCATACCCAACTAGAAGTATTATTATGTTATGTACAAGGTGTCTTAAAAATGAATATGAACACTTTCAAAAATTCATAGTTTCCATAGCAAAGTGTGGACTAGATTTTCAAAAAAATATTTTTAATCAAATTTTGAAAAAACTTCAATTTTTACATTTTACGATTAGCGAAGCGTATTCCCGATATAACGGGCTCTTTTATTTTTGCAGTCCCCTAGGTAGGAAGTCATTCCGATTGAAAATCCGTTGCGCGCAGCAGATTATTATTATATTAATATGTAACCTTAAAAATCCAACTGTAGTGTACAGGGCTTTCCCGAAAATTGGATATGCGTTGCTGGATTATTTTTTGACGTAGTTACAAGAATATATGTTACGGTCAAGATTTGCTATAAAATATTTGATATATTTGATGAAAAAGAGAGAATTCGACGACCAATCTTGACTCCAACAAATTTTTTCAAGCCTAAAATAGCAGAGAATCAATTAAAAATAAAAAACAAATCGATATTTCAATCAGAATGGTGACCGGGGAGAAGAAATTCCAAAAACCAGTCATGATTTAGGCCTTCCCCAGAGTCTGATCTGCTTTATCGTTATCACCTGAAGAGTAAATAATATGATGTCATAAGCGGAATCGGCAAACGAACTGAAAATTGACACACAAATTGGAAATTATGCTGGAACTCTTTTTACAACACCAAATAGCTTGCATATACCTCCGAAATATCTACACCAATGGAATGCACTGAAAATATTTCCTTCCAATGCGTCCTTCGAAAATGTAAATTTCAAATTTTTGAAAGGTCAAACTCAGAATTGATTTTACAAACATTAGAAAGTGCAGACATGTCCTGATCTTCGGTTGACATGACATCATCAAGTCATCGTCCAGCATAAACAAATAATTTTTGATATCAAATCAAAAACAATTGAATTGTCTCAGATTTTTCTTCTTTTCAAGCCGAACAATCATTTTACTTTTACTATCTTCGATATTATTGAAGTCTTATAGCTCACCGAATCATAGACACCAAAAATGGCCGGGATAATTAAACTCATTTTTCTGATGAACTTGGCCGCAGGTTTCTTAATTTCACCAGATGGCGTCGATGGTTAGTAAAAAAATCTTAAACATGTGACCAAAAGTAGTGTTGTAACAGTTCCTTTCAGTTCCAGTTATTAACTCAGTTCCGAATTCAGTTCCAGTTCCAGAACTTAACTGGAACTGCTATTTTGTCGGAACTGGAACTGGAACTGGAACTTCGCTCTTCGGTTGGAGGCTAGGAACTGGAACTAGAACTGAAAATCATTGCGGAACTGAATTTGGAACTCAGTTCCTATATATAAGTTCCAAAAAGATGCAGAAAGCCCGCACATTTTTAAATCAATATTAGATCGTTCAGCCCATTTATTTATTTATTCCGTCACAGTAAATTGCGGGTTGTAAGGAATATCTCAAATACTTAATTATAGGCTCTCGAGTCAATTAAATACAATCGGTACGATTTGATTGGATGCATTTAATTCACAAGATCACCACGTTCACAATGGTAAGACGAAAGTTAAAGTGGTTGTATGAATACTGATTTTAAATGTACTTATACCTCCCTAGTATTTAATTGAACAAAAGTTATTTGCGGGGTGAGAAATTGCATTTAACTCTGTGTATTATTTTTGTATCGCTGCACTGTTTATTACTACACAGTACCTAAGTCGCTTATATTCATATTACGACTTCAGTTGTGAGAATCGGTGTAGATTATCTAATAGAATGTAGCGGGATTTCAAGAGTTACGTACGCGTTCGATTTTTAGACCTATTCCATTTAATTGAGCTAATCATAACTATATGCGCCCTTGCAAGAGAAATAAAAAAAAAATTAGAAAAAATTAGAACTGAATAGGAACTGATATAGGAACTGAAACTGAAGGAACTAGAACTCTAAATATCCAAGAACTGGAACTGGAACTTGAACTCAGTAGTTCGATCTCAGGAAGAACTGATAGGAACTGAAAGGATTTTTGAAATTTTGAAAAAACAATTTTTTTTTGGACCAAAGGGAATTGAATTTCGAGGCAAATGACACTAGTAAAAACCTACCTCATGCCTCACATAATATAAAATCCCAAATTCAATTT
>JAQFYE010005117.1:0-12359 GCA_034694305.1 Protaphorura glebata | reverse complement strand
GTATATCCACATGCTCGTAATGTATGGGCGGTGGATATACCTATATCGGGGAGAATCATGGGCATAGCTATCTACTCTTCGGTTAGTTATTTTCAGGCAACACCCCCACCATCTATAAATAAAAAAATTGTATTGAAAGAAAATCAAAATTTTGCTAATGGAATTGACATTAAAAATTTGAATAGGTGAAGGAGAGAGAGAAATTGGATGATCAAACACCATTCTTGGACTTTAGTTGCCTTCGAAGTAAAACAGTACAAATCCTTCTACTCTCCGTTGGATTCACCGCCTTTGGCATCAACACACCACTTTTCTACCTGGCAAGTCACTGCACTTCTCATTTCATGATTATTATCTCATTGCACTTGAACATGCCATGGCCATTTACTGACGTAGACCATAGCATCTAAATCTTAATTTGAGGAGCAAATCAAACCTACTGTAATCCCTACCGCGTAATTAGACTTGTAATAATGTCCAGTCCTCCCACTTATTAGGCCATTGAACGTGACAATGAAGTAGAAGTTGGTCTCGGACTCCCAGTTCAATTCTCTCTAGTCATTCTCCACGTGGGCATTGGAGTCTCTTGGATTCTTGGATGCTTTCTCTTTGGACTCATCGTCATTCAAAAAAATCAAGAATGTCGTGTGTCAAAACAGTATTTATGTCAGGTACTGCCATTTCCATATCAATTCCATGCTAAAGTTTTTATAAGAAGTGCCACACTTTAATACCTGTCCCAAGCGACCATACCTTGCACGTTAAAGTCCTCACAGACATACTCCGCACAATATAAATGGCATCATATTGATTTATCAGCGGGTGTCTGCAATTGCGACCATAACAAAATTATTACGGGAGCTAACTAAAATGGGCAGAAGATGGGCCAGTTGGATCTGCCGGAATTATATCTGTTCAGCTAAGTAAACTAGGGATCACAGATAAAATCAATTGTCATATAATTCGGCCGTAATTGTACATAAATCGTTTATCAACTAAAAAAAATACGAGAAGATTGGAAATGGAACTCAATAATTTTTCAGTAGAATTCTGAGAGTTTCATATTCTGAGAATTTAGGGTGTAGTGTTAGACATGAAGAAATGACTGTTGGGTTGGTCAGTGAGGGAAGATGTTTTTATTTTCCGGAATAATGTTTTTCAGATCGTATTTTCCTAAAAAAAAATGCTGTAAACACAGATTTTTAAGAATACTTGAGCCTCAAAACCACCGACTTACTGAATTACATTAGGAATCTAGTGGAGGAAGGTCGAGTTTCATATGATTTGGACAAACAGTTTTCGTGCTATCCAATTTGGAAATGGTTATTTCATATCCAGATTTTATTTTGATGGACTAGAAATTCTCATAGATTATAGAACATATTCCATTTCACGCATGACAACATACCAATTTTATTTAAATTATTGTATGAGAGATCTCTTACATTATTTAACAAGTGACACTGAAGCTAAACTGGTCAAAACTAATTTATATTAGTCTTGAAGTAATTCAACGACAATATGAGTAGAATTAATGTTACGCTTAATGTTTGACTGTTTGACCAGTGGTCATTGCACTAATTAAGTGAACCATGAAATCACAACAATCTAATTCTACAGGGTGGTTCAGAAATTTTGACAACCTTGGCTCTGCAATAAGTCCTCGAATCTCTCTTAGATACGGTTAGTTGGAAAGCCCATGCTCTCAGACAGGTTACTTTTTGTGGAGGTTAGATTGCTTTCTATTGGCATAAGAAATGTACCACTAACTAACGTAGTAAATCTCCTTGATGTAACCGTCATACATTGTCAGTATGAAGGGTCGAATACTCCTCAGTGAAATTACAAGAGGCTGGCCGTATCAGAATACTAATGATAATGTTGCTCACACTTAAACCTTTCCACTTTCAAGCTCAAGATCAAAGCCCCGTCCCGTCAGACCCTAAAACCGACTCTCATCTCCTACACCCTACTGTCCTGCATGGGAGCAGGCTTATCACGTGCATCGGAGATGAGAGGAATTCCGGTTAGACTTTGAATTTGAATGTAGAAGGGTTTAAGTGTGAGCAACATTTTGACGACTTCACTAATTTTTGTTGATAGATTGCAGGGGTGATGAGCGGGATCTCAATTTTGGCCCTGGCCACGACGGAAGGGTTCAATGGTCTGGTCATATTTTCATGTGTGTACGGATTTTCTTTGGGCGGATACAACTATGCTTTGAAAGTGTACACTTATGAGAGAGTTCGAGCACGACACTTTCCCCGGGCCTGGTCATTCATTCAGTCCTCACAGGCCATCCCACTCTTCCTCGGAGTTCCTCTTGCTGGTAAGAATGTCCGTCGGCAACTCGCCCAAATAATTTATTGCCAGTGCTTGGCCCGATCTAGTCATTTTTTTTACTTCTTTTTCTCTCATAAATTCTCCACCTTTTCAACTTGGCCACAGGCGGGTCACGGAATATTACTCTATGCAAGTATGTGTGGCCCAGACAATAACGCAAATCAGGCTTGCCCATAGATTCAGCAAAATGACCCCAGATATCTATTATTGAGAAAATAAGCCACAATTTATTCTTAGCATTTCACCGGGTGTTCTAACAATTTAACTGCTGACTGTTTCCTTATGTTTTTTTCTGTAGTACTAGTCACATCTTCAGAGATCGTTTGTTTTTCGAGGAATTGTGTATTGAAAGATTTAGTAGTTTTACGATATTTATGGAGCCCCACTGGGATGTCAGTAATTCGACAGCAAATTACCCATGACGAAACTAAACAAAAACCAACAAAGTTCAGAAAATGGTTCCAAATAAATCAATCCAGTTGGAAGATTTCTTTGTGAGGGCAAAAATTCCTTCAGAAACAGTTTTGGGAAGTTGTTAATATTCCAAGGCATTGGAAACAGTCGATAGATTGACATATTGCCTGATTTCACTTGTAGCCTTCGACATAATGCAATTTGTTGGGAAGAAGTCCCTCCGAAATCACGAAGCTTAAATTATTACATTGCAAATTACGAATGACAGGAAAATGCAATCGCAGAAATTTTTATGCAAATCTTTTTATGTTCATTTTTTATGATTGAACGTAAATTTAAACTAGTCCAAAAGTTATAGGATTTTATCTTCGACAGCGTAGACAATCTGAATCCAAAAATTTAAATTTTGTTGGTGTGATATAAGGACGCAAGAAATACCAAGTTGAATTGCCAGTCAAAAATGGTAAATGAATTAGGAAATCCGTTTGGAGCATTTTTGGAAACAATGCAATAAAAGTTGAGATGCTTGTGTAGTGAAAATTCCATCATTGATTTCTAATTTCCTAAGAACTTGCGGTTAGTGGTTTACCTACACCTCTGTGTAACGATAAATCGAGAGGGCTACCAAAAAATACGAATGTTGATAATTTACTGTAATGATAAAAGTTTAAGAATTATAGCAGCATTCAGAATTTTCTCACAAATGAGTTTCATTGAACTCAATGACGTGCGTCTATTGCTTTCCAAAACAGACACACAAATCGAAATACCAAAAATACTACGGACAGAAATTTAGCGATTATTTATGTATATGTACGCAAAAATTGCTTATCTCATTTCATCTCATTCTGCACTTAGCAAAACTTATAGTATTTGAGTACACAAATGTACGTTAGACCACTACTGATGCACTGTCTGGGTTGGGTGCTTGCAAAAAAAAACTAACAGTTTGTTCTGGCACTCAGCCAACCCATTCGAGCTGGAGGAGGAAAAATGTTCAAGTGGAAAGCAATAATGAGGTGGAATGATTCGGGAGGATGGCTTTCTTTCTATTCAGTTTTTTTACCGTTTTACCACATCTCACGCATTGCATTCTTCTGACTGCATCTGTGATCTGTGTGACGTTAATATGTTCAGCTTACACATACGATAATGGAATTTCGCAAGTATGAAATCCATGTGTTGCCGTCCGAGTTCATTCGATTGAACATTTAATATTCGCATTTTTGTCAACACAAACTATTACTAATTTTTTGAAAATGGTCACAAATTTAAAGAAAAGTGCGGCGCAAACAATGAACATTCCTCATAATCTTGACATATTCGTTATCAGATACAGGATACTCCGACTTTTTTTGGTGATAATATGGTTCTTCATCTTCAGATATCAAATAATTACCAGTGGAAAGCTATTATAAAAAGAAAAACCTACAATTACAATGTAGTAATACCAGAGAAAAATGAAAGAAATCTAAATTGTTGGTCCTATTGGAGTTGGCCTGTAGAACTGCATGAATCTAAAAATGACTGTAACATATACGACATAGTTGCTTGACTTGTGCCTGTCAGAAACCCGAAATCGGGTCGGGATCTTTTGCACTGCATTTGTAGCAAGACAATGTTCCGACCCTTTGTGCCTTCGAATTAAATACAATCGCGTCAAAATGATTTCGCACCGGCAAGAGCAAAGTAAACTGTTGGCAGCAACCCCAGCTTTTTTACGACGATCCGGGCTGGGCGGCATACTTGCTCGATTTCAAGAATTCTTTAAATTGTAAACAGTACTAATTAAAGGCTGAGTACACGGATTTGTACATTTCAGGCTATCTGAATGCCAATGTAGGATGGAAGTCTGGGTATTACTTGTCAGCTGCGTCTGTGATGATCGGATCTGTCATTCTATTCTTGACGGATGTCCGGAAAAGAAAACTATCCAGGAGGAAGGCGAAGAATAGTTCTATAAAAACGTAAGTAATTGAGGATCCAACTTATGAGTTTTATTTATGTTCATATATAATTAAGATGTAGCTATCATGAAATAAAATGATAATTTGTCAGGTCAACTATAAACAGAACACCATAACTGTTTTTTAACGACCAGGTATTCACATGGGATATTCAATTTGGGAAATTCCACACAAAAGAACCCTACATAGAAGTCTTCGCATTGATTTTGTGGCAAGCCCGTAATGCTGAGCATGTTGCCCTTTCGTTTCCGGAAATTCGCCCCACACTTGAACGGCTAAAGAATCATAGATTCCGTACAAATTGCATATTTCACGCATGTTGACAACGCGTAGGTTCGGCCACTTGTCAACAACCTTATAACTAAGTGGTCACAGTCGAGCTCACAAAGAGCTTGATCAAGTTGAATTAATCTGATATTTAAATTGCTCTTTTACTAATATTTGTTTAATTCATCTTCAACTTCCAGGCTTGAAACCACGGACAGTTCTCAGACACCGAAACCTGGTCGCTTGTCATTCTCTTTCCCAATTGAGCAATTGTCTCCCCAGTCACAAAAACTTGCAGAATCGATTGTGGAAGCCGACCAAGGTCTTGACCCCGCATTGTTAGCCCATGAACTCACTTGTATCTCGGCAGAAGAGATTCCTGGAATGGATTTACAGGTGAGTCTACTGTATTCGAGTATACATATTACGGTTAGCAATACCGGTCGAAATATACAGGTGCTTAGCTATTGAAGGTGGTCGCTGGAGACGGTTTTCACTGGAATGTAGTGCGGATACTCGTTCTATTACAATTTTAACTAACTGTGTATTTTCAGAACATCTATTTTGACGAATGGGCTAACTACTTGGGTGGAGATATCACTTCGTGCAACAAAGTTGAGAATTGTCTAGTCTCTGAATTTGACGCGGATCATCCGGTGATTTTGGACCGTAGGTCAAGACGTTGGTCAACCGCCAAATCAAATTTAATCATGCAGGCTGGTGGTATCGGCGCAGCAGCCGTGGCTGTCGCTGGTGGAATCATTGGAATGGGGCCGATTGGACAAAATGTTCAACCCGAAACCCCACCGATTGACCCGGGTGACCCAAATACTCCTAACCAAAGGGTCAATTTTGGCAAACTGAGAGAAATCCCAGTCTTCCGAAGTCAGTCAACCCGACGAGGGGTAGTAGTTCCATCAAGGCCAATCTCTGTGATTGACGAAGCATCCGTTTGACATTGAATTATTTGAGAACTATACAACCGGTGATATTATGTATTTACAATTACGCAATTAAAAGCAAAACTAAACTTGTTGGTCTTTGAACGTTACAAGGGGTGAAGCAACTTGGTGAAAAACTCTTTCTCTGAGAGCGAGTTTTCGGAAGGCTGTCAAAATACAATTTTTTTACAGCTTTCACTTCGTGATCATTGCTGTAGCGAGTTCGTTTGAAGTGAGCATTCCGGTTTCGAAGCAGAAAATAGTAACTAGAGGATGGGTCTAGGCTGTGGGGTGGGTTAAACATCTATTGGAACCCGTATTCCAAAATGGCGAACCTCGAAACCCCGGAAGTATGACTTGGCGCATTGTCGTGCAAAATGCAATTTTCCTTTGTGCCGCGCCGTACTGTCTCCTTAAATATTCTCTGCTTTAAAATTTGTGAGGTGTTGGTATGTGATACTGCGGTAATTGAGCTCTCAGTTGGCATGTATTCCGGGAGAATATCAGCTTCACAGTACCGGAAAACTGTAGCCATGACTTTCCCCGCCGAACTTTCCCTTTTCGCTTTCTCTGGGGCGGCAGAACAGGATGCTTCCATTAGTTGGATGCAATTTTTGTTTCTGGGTCAAAAAATAAGACCAGGTATTGTGTCCAGTCACCAAAGTAGAAAAGAGGTCAGATTCGTCCTCAAGAAAGTCCAAGTTCTCCTTTCAGAATTGTACCATTTTTTGCTTATCGGAAAGAGTAAATTTCCTTGGAACCCAACGCGCACTTATTTTTCTCAGTCCCAAATTTTCAGTTAAGATGGTGGGAACACTACCATTTGGAATCCCTAAATCCTTGGATAAATTTCGCTCCCATATTCGTCTCTCGGACCTGACGGTTTGTATTTCTTTACTATGTTTTGTTCGTCCGTTCATGAAAGTGGACGCCTAGGCCGATTGTCATCTTCGATTAATCGCCTCTCCCCCTTAAAGTCGAGTCTCGACCTCAGAATTGTGTGAAACGATAGTGCATCGGTACCATTATACTTGACCAATTTTTTGTGAATGTCACTTTCGCTGTAATTTTCTGAGGTCAAAAACTTTATGATGACGAGGTACTCAAATTTCATCGAATTCATGGCACACTTCGGAATGAAATGTTCAAATGCTTCTGGGAGAAAGAGTTTTTGACCAAATTGCTTCCAATTTGGAGCAGAACTTTATAATCGCATTGTGAATGATGAAAAAATACCCTGAAGTTACAAAAATAAGTCCTAATAGTCAAATGACAAAATTTTTTGAACACCCCTCGTATGTCGATTTGTTTACGTGAAATAAAATCCTACAAGAGAGTGAATGGTGAAATTTCGAACAATTAATCATTATTGCAATGAATTGTAGATCCGTAGTAACGAAAGAAATAATTGGATGAAAGAATTTACAAGGCAGACTTCCTGGGTGGCCGTTTCTCGATGTCTTTTAATTATTAAATCGTGGGAACCTAATTAAGAATCTGGTTGGAATGAGTTGACAAGTTCGACATCAACAAGATCAGAGTATAATTTATAAATCATCAAATTTGCAACGAAATTTTACAAAATGTCCAGCAAATTCGTATGGTTATTGACAATCGTTAAAAACAATGCCAAAAGCTGATTTCAAAACCGCATAGTACAAAAACATATTTTTATATAATCTTCTTTGAAAGACCAGGGTTCCATGTAAGTCAAACTGGGAAGATCTTTCTGAATTCGTTGTCTGGTTCCCACGCATCTAGCCTTTGTTTATGAACTGTTAACGTTCATCCTAAATCTCATTATCTTAACACATAAATTCTGGAGTGGAATGAAAATCGGCTTCAGAGCCGCTGGCCGGTTTGGGAAAAAATCCGACTGCAATTTGACCTTGTGGGCGTATATGAGTTCATTATTGAGCTCATCGTTACTTTAGTAAAGCAGGGCGGCTGATTAATACTCTTGAAGTCTTACTTTTTTCAGTTGGCAGTTGGCTGCTAGTTCAATACAAATAATCTCTAACATCTACTGCCGTTGTGCATGTCAGATACACAAATGATTAAAACTGGATTGAGACGTGAAACCGGATCCCTGATTGGAATCGAGTTGTTGATTGCTAACATTCGATTGATTGGAAGTTTTATATTGAAGCTTCTGTTTCAGCTGCTGACATACTAGAAATGGGCGTTGGGACTGGGACTTCGGTTTCAACTATTTCTTCCCTTTTAAGAGAATTTTTCTTGATGTATTATTGTCTTTCAGATCTAAATGCAATATTCGCGAATATCAATTGGAAGTGCCGTAGGGTACTTTGATTATATTTTCTGTCTGAATTTCAACGTAGAGCTTAAAAGAGTTTAAAAAAATAAAACCTCTTCTACTCCAGGTAATTCTTTTCAACTTCGTATAGAGAATGACTAAATGTCAACTGTGATTTGCAAGGCCAGTCTAATTTTTAATTTTAGTACGGGGTAGAAGGATATGGGGTATGGAGTGAAAGGATACGGGGTAAAAGGATTCGAACAATTCGGAGGAAAGCATTGGAAGAATTCGATGTAAAATATTTTTTTTAACCGAGATGACAATAGAGCGATCGAATTTTTTTAATGTTTCTGTGTATAAAAATATTCTCCTTGCCCGCAATGTCATACTTCCGAAATGAATTTAGCTTAAATTGTGTAAATTTGAAATTATAACTGATGCACAAAATCTGCGAATGCATCGACCAAATAGGTCAGCCGTGGCCACCAGGACTTTGAAATCCGGACGAACACTGTCGTTGACTTTCGAATTGGGACCTAGACAATCGTGAGGTCGACATGTAATAGTTCATGTATATTCAACTCATTGTAAAACTAAAATTTTTTAGGGGCTAGTTCAAGAAATAATTTGTTCGTTATTCGCATAACATTAATAGTCGAGATATGAATAAAATGAAAAGTTAGATATAATTACATTGATGAGCTTCTGTCAGTGATGGTGATGTGATCTGTCCGTAGCGATGTATTTGTCGGTGACTACTGCAATTGCGAATGAAGAATACTGTAATCTTTAGTATACTACTATACTCATTATTAAAAGCAATCTACCGAGGGCAATAATAAGACGAAGGTCTCCGCAATCCGCAATAAGTCCTGTCATGTCATAGACTCATCATTGCCTGGAAATGGAACTGCAAATTAGTACCCGGTATAATTTACAGGCTGGCCCGCAATGCCAATGCCATTAGTGTTGAGTTTCCACTATGGGACTTATTGCAGTAGCAGGCAATATATGAAATCCCCACTTAAGTGTTAATGGTGTTAGCGATGGCATGTGTCGATACAAGTCATGCTCTGGTGAGTTGGAAGCAAGAATATTCTTCGGGCGGACACTATTTAATGCTGGACTGATGGTGAGAGCTTTACACGTTTGAAATACCATAATATACTACCATAGTGGCAAACGATGCAACGGAAATAAATCCTTTTGTAAGATTGGAAATTAAATTGGTCCCAGACTGTCAATTTTAGTAGGCTTTTAATCGCTTTTAGAACTTCCGTTCAAAGGTTGGTTTGAATCGGAAAATTCCATTCTGATCTGTTCAACTTCACGCGTACATTTCAATGCACTTATTTTCGTAAAACAGTATAGTAAACACTTGTAGCTAAATATAAAATTCTAGGAGTACGTTCTGGGAGTTTAGAAAAGCGGGTTCGGGAGTGTCCAGTTGTCCTAATTATCGTCCACTGATTCAAACTTTGAATTTTTACATCTTAGAAGTGAGTTGTATTTTAAAACCACCGAGGTCTAATGTCCTTGATGTAAATTTTGATTGAAAAGTTGTCACAATACCAAACCCGATGCCCCGAGTGTGTTGTACTTGGTTGTATAATTAAAATAGAGAATTTATTTTTCTACCAACAGCTTTGAACATCCACATTGTATATTGTATGATGGAACTAATTTTGTTTCCTGTGAGTATTGGAGACAATTCTGGTATCTTGAAAAAAATCATTAATTGTAGAAATTGACTAAAACTGAACGTTATTGGTATACATGTAACCTTGACACAAGTTGATTAATTTATAAATGCGCTAGATTGTGCCAATCTGTAGTACGAATCAATACCTAGAAAGTTGGAAATCCCTCAAAGTTTTAAATAATGTGGGTCGAATTTAGTTTAGACATATTAGTTCACACCTGATATAGAATCAATGGAAATCTGAATAATACTAATCGTCTGAAGAATTTATACCACAAAAATTCTACATTTTGCCGGTACATGTTTTTATATCACTCTACCAAGACTTGGAAAGAATTTCGCTATTCAACGTCCTCACCATACGTGTATTTGTGTCGTTTTGCGTCTAATATCCTATCTTCTCAACGTGCCACAGTCCGCAGTTTGGGAATAGCACATAGAACCTTTGGGCTCATTCGCAAAAACCTACTGAGACGGAATTGTAACGATACAACCGAAATTAGGACCGAATTTAGATCCCATCAAAAATCCAGGACTCCTAAGAATGCAATGCAATGTAATGAATAAACAACTTAAAACCCTGTACAATAGTACAGGGTGGCGCGATAAAAACGACATCATTTAGCGATTTGGTAAGGATGACGTGAAGTCCGAATTGTACGAAACCAATACTCATCTACATTCCTTCATATTATGCCTGTCGTAAGTTTTGTCGGAAGACAATTTTTCCAGTGGGATTCTTTTCGTGTAATTCTGACTTGGGATTTTGAGGACACAATTTTCGAAGTGAGGTAATTTTCATTGATCCTCCCTGTACAGCCAACTCCACCAGTTTCGGCATAAAGCCAAAACGGCAAAAGAATATTGAGGTTTTTGCAATTCCCCAACTCAAATAAAATTGCGACTACTACGGTTTACTTTCTTATTCACTCGTTCAATGCTCCCGGTACTATATTCCAACGCGAAGTCCTATCCTAATGTTAAGACAGGACAGTTCCATAAAGTTAAGAGAATGAGAATGAATGTGTGGAGTTGACAGGTCAGATCGATAAAAATAAGTCTAACCGAAAGAACGATTAGGTTTTTCCTTGGTCCTAGTAAATGCTTTTCCAAGTGTCCAAGCTCCAGAAAATGAAAAGCCATCAATAACATTTTACATTTCAACATTAAATCTGTTAGGATAAGCCTTTACGAAATCGAAAGCGGATCTAACCTCTGACTTTTTGTCGGGACCATTTTGCAGGCATCACAAATCAAATGGAGTTTGGTGTGCCGTAATATTATTTGTTAGACAACAATGTCTATCTTATCTGGTGAGCTTACCTAAGTTAACTGAAATCCGTTTATTTTTACAAAAGCCGTAAAAAACCTTTACCAAAAAAAATACCACTAAGGTTTACGGTTGAGACCACCAAAAAGCAACACAGGCGTACAAAATTTAAGTCAGTTTTAAATCGCCGGATATTTCCGTTTCAAGTTTCCGCAGATCACAAATACTACTACACGTATACTAATACATGCCTATCTATTCATTTCGCAACTAATGCGCACTTAAAATTACCAACATTGATTATTTTTGATTTGTTTGGGTGTTTCAGTTAGATGATAGGGAAAACTTCATTTGTGTGTTAACGTTTCGGCATTTACTAATTAAAATGAGACTGAAGAAGGAACTCACAAACCATCGAAACTTATCTGGGAGCTGTTCCTGTGTTAATTCAGTTAACTTGATGGCGTCACTTCTATATTGATTTTAACTCTTTAGAACTCTTGTCCGAAGGAGATAATTCGGATAATTTGTGGAAAAGTCAACTAGATTAATGTATGAAAAATTACCGGTGCATAATGTATTATTTTTGTTAACCAGTGCAACTGCGTAATGACCTCCCAGGAGGATGCTGTTCAAGTACATAAATCATTAAATTAAATAAATTGCATTGGATGTGCGTTTAAGTCGTCAATTCGATAGCTCACACAACATAAACGTAATGGTTCTTCGGAGGTATGAAATCAAATGACTTCGGTTGCATTTAAAACAAATTAGAAATGTTCTGAAACATTAAAATTTAAAGGTTTCACGGAAGATTGGGCAGAAATAGTTATAAGCAAGATATATTGACACTTTCTGACTAAGTAGCCTCATTTGGTGTAAAAAAAATCGTTTGTTGTAGTGCCACTTCACTTATGGATCTCTCCTACGTCACCAGCAATGACGTCATGACTAAGCACTATTCGTATCGCCAAAACTTCAGGTTGCTACAAAAATTGAACAACTTTCCGCAGGACTCAAATTTTGAAAAACCCCTATTCGCATTATTCTAGTATAGACAATATGGGCTTACTAGTAGAGAAATTGTCAAATTATTTGGGTTAGGTAACATTAAGGAATGAGTTATTATATTCGTCACAATCATATTACTGATTAGCACGGTCACCATATCCAACTGTCGCATTGCTAAAAATCA
>JAQFYE010005116.1:0-12360 GCA_034694305.1 Protaphorura glebata | reverse complement strand
TGTCTCTCCTAGTTGAGATTTGTAGTTGCCGTGCCGTGACAGCAATGTACCATGTACATTTCAAGTATCCGGTTCAGCCGTAAAGACACTCAGTATTTTTTTTTAATGCAATATTAAAATAAATTCTACCTACCATTTTTAACTATGCATTGGCATAGTTATTATTTTACCTTAGTCGCGATTTTAACACAGCAGGAAGGACTTCCGTACAAATTGAATTATAGATGCCCTTTGAGGCCATTTGGAATTATAAGCGCCACTGGACGCCAATTTGTAATTATAAGCTCACTGGACAATATTTAGTATTATATACGCCATTGGACGACATCTTGAATTGCCATAGGACGCCATTATGAATTATAGACGCCAAAAGATATATTTTGAATAATAGACGCCATTGGACGCCATTTTGAATTATAGACGCCAAAAGTCCCGAACATGCAACGATCCAAAATTAAAGTAAAATACTGGCATCATTACATATTTCTAGGGCAAGCCGGAGGAGCACATTAATAAACAATTCACTACGAACGCCACTTGCCGTGATAAACGCTGCCGCAGATGCCTTCAAGTCTTAACAGATAGAGTGAACGACATCACACGTGCTTACATTTTGATTATAGCGAACAATATGTTAATGATTTATAGCGTGTCATGCATAGTCGTTTGTATACGGATGCATGCGGATGTTCCATTCATTGCGCTAGTAGCAGTCATCGTAGATGCTCTGGTGGGTTCGGTTGCCATCTTCTTAATCTACTTGGAATTGGGGAACTATCATGGACATTCCAAGAAATTCTTGGGGTCTTGGAAAAAATGCACCAAAATAAGAGGGAACGATCGAAGATTATTGAACAAATATTTGAGTTCATGTCGTGTCTTAAGGTTCGAATGGGGGAGCATGGGGTTTTATCAGAAACCTGCTGCTATCACAGTTGTTGGTAAAATCGTTTATTATGTAGGAAAGGTGTTAATTCTAACCAAAGGTATTCTCTTTTTTAAGGTATTCTTCATGCTAGCTACATAAATTGTACAGGGTGTGCTATACTGCGAGTGTAAATTAAGTTTTGTTCTAAAGCGTATAATATACCTTGACGGTTAGGTAGTATTTATGAACTACCCTGCACTTGCAGTCAATTTTTAAACAGCAATAACATTTTGAAATATATTTTTGACTTTCTGAACATGTACGGGCACGCGACTTGTCTTTTGACTTTCTGAACATGTACGGGCACGCGACTTGTCTTTTGATTTATTTTATTTATAAACTATAGAAATAAATACGAAACAATAATAATATTAGTAACTTTTATGTACAGTATGACGTAAAGATAAGTATGAGGAAGTGAAGTCAACACAATTTTAAAATAAGTATTAAATATGTAAGCGCGGAAGGTGTCCCAAAAATATTTGTGTTAGGTATATTTTTTTTGGTTCACCCTGTATTTCCATCACGGTTAATTAATATGGCGTGCAAGAAAGAGAGCTGGCGCCCGCTTCGGTGTTTGTGGACCAATTGTGTTTCGAATAAGGCCAGGAATTAAAAGTTACGGTAAATGACCGACTAGGAAAATGGGCACGATAGAAGAACCGCACCGGGGAGGGTGGTCAATTTTAAATAGAAGTCCGCGTTTATTGTCCATCATTTACGATGTTTATCGCCCAATGTCTGCACTGTCCCATTCTAAGTCCCCGGGCGTTTCCGTATCCAAATTCCTCCGCCCATTTGGTTTTGGGTTGACTCGGGAATATTTTGGAAGGTCATTCCCTCGACTACAAATGTTGAACTTCTTGAAATAATTGGGAACTACGCCAATGGCACTCAACGCCACTAGAATGCAGAATGTGATGAGGAGGATCGTGAATATGGAGATACCGATGATTCCGGCCACTGTCGTCGTTGCCGAGAAACAAAGCATTTCTTCCGGTTCACCGCTTGCCACTGACACCCCTTTTAAGGGGGTTGGGCCGAAACATCTAGAATAATACGACAAAATTATAAATTTTTTGGTTAAAGAAAAGAGTCGAAATAGGTTTTTAAAAACTTACATAAAATCACTGTCCATAAAAATGGCGGTTTCTTCCTTCTTATTTAGCCTGAAAGATGGCACCCATTGTAAGTTACAGTCACAATACCAAGGATTTCGACTCAAATCCAAAACCTCTAAATCTTTCCATGGCAGAAGCGGGAATTCGATGTATGCCAAACTGTTGTCACTAAGACGGACGATTTTCGGCGAAGATGGTGAAGAGTCAGCCACATCTGGATCTCCCTTAAATCAGGACAAAAAATATAAAATCATGAGCCTTGATAATTTCCACATAAATCGACAACAATTTCTTACTAGGTGAGATCATACTGGCGAAACATAAAAATCAATTGTGTCATTTCAAAGCAGTAAGAGTGTACTTAAAACCCATTACTATAAATTGCTCAATAAAATATTATTATTGCTTTTATACAGGGTGGTTCATAAATTACAGTATAAAAGCTACAACGTTGTTGTGAATAATAATAAAAAATACTACTTCATTGACTGACATTATGAAACACCCTGTAAATAAATTAACCAGAAGTTTAGCTACCACGGCATCGTCGAGTCGACCCTATGAGTATTTCATGTATTCTGAATTCCAATACCCATTAAATGTTTAAAATATTTGCAGTTACGTGTTGCGAGAATAACAATTTTTTCTACATGGTGGTTTATAATAACTACATATTTTTGAAACCGTTCAATTTAGAAAATAATTGTAAGATATACATTAATTTTGGTACAGAGTTTTCTTCACAATCTGCGTTGATATTAAGCTTGATATGCACCAAAGCACCTTGCACCGTATTAACGATGCGGGGACATGCAAATCAAATTGTTACTGGAGAGCAACTTTCTGAACCACCCTGTAATTTTGCCAGTCAGCTCGAAACTAAACGTTTTTTTTTAAATTAATGGATCTGAATTTCTTATTGAATGTCTAAACTCGGACAGGTTTTCAAGGCAAATAAATTTGAAGCCAGCACTTTTTGCTTGGTCGTCCCTTTACAAAACAAGTTGGAGTGAGACGTCCATAATATTAAAGCGAATTAAATGTCAGTTCTTGACCCAAAAAAAACATAAAATTCATAAAATTGTTGAAATTCGACTCTTTAAAAATGTTGAGCAAAACTTGTTTTAAATTACTACGTTTCCACGTCAGAGTCGGCTCATTTTTTAAAGTTATTCCATTGGGACAGAGAGAGTGATCGAGCGTGCATGATTTCATCCAAAGTCAGTTTCCTAATTTATTTCTTCGTTGTGCTAACTCTGGGCGTTTACGACATTTTACTTGTTCTCGGTTTCGTTTCCGCTTTGTCCAAACCCAATTTAAATACAATTGAAGTGGTGCTCTGTTCAGTGCATGTCCTATCATTTACTCTGGTTTCTTATTGTTGCTCAATTGTTGTTCTCAAAAGAAAATATTTGTTCCTTCTTTTAAATCAATTGATGGAATACTGCAAAAATGTCGAAGGTAAGATAATTTACTCCTAATATATATTTGTGTCCAGAATGTAGAACAATCATCATAAATCCGACAAGTTCATTCCTCGATAGTATAGTGGTAAGTATCTCCGCCCGAATTTCTCGAAAGTTTTAGATCTTTTAAGGTCTCAGGCCTGTGACGTATTTCACGATTATATTGTGTCAGCTTTGGAGTTAATGACTTAAATAAACAAGTATCAGTCAATCAATCAATCAATCAATCAATCAAAAGGCCCACTTTTATTTTTATACAGAAATACACGGGAGGTCAGAGACATTTCAGATTGGGTGTGAGAAAATAATAACGGCTGGATTAGTCATAACTTTCGCACAACCTCCATTTGTCCAACTCGTCAACATTTTATTTCCTGAGCTGACGTGTCACCTGAGTGCGTATTTCGTGGAATACCAAAAATCCTTTCTCACACTTTACCTCATGACCTTACCACAATTATGGATTCTAATCATGAGTTGGACTGTCGCACTCTTCCCTGCAAGTCTCATCCTCATCTTTGTTCACAGTGCCAATTCCTCATGACTGAATTAAGGTGAGTTCAAGGCGGAAGGGCAATGATTATTCAAGTAAATATTCTGATTGTCGAACTATGCTAATTAAAACACAAACAAAGCAGACGTGTAAAGGTAAACAGTGGTGACATAAATCCCTGATACTGATAGTGAAGTGTCGACACAATCATTCGGAGCTGTCCCTGGTCATTATCTAACGAGGGGAACGTCAGGGCAGATATTTTCAGAAAAATTTGAAAGACGTACCATTGAGCACCTTGAGCGATTTGAAATATGGAATGGTATGTCACTCCACCCAAATTTCATGGTTAGGTCAGCAGTTGTCCTTTTCTTGAATTTTGTAGGTTTGTTATGTGTCGGGCAGGTAAGTCCAGCGCACCGACTCCGTCCGTTCCTTGAAGGTAGGGGAAGACAGCGAGCGCGAGCGGGGAGAGGGAAGGTTAGACAAGATGGAGGGCAGTCATGGCATTCACACATGCACAAATACATATTCAAAATTCAAAACAAGGTCAACTGGTGACCTATACCCGAAATCTGGGTGGAGTGACGTACCATTCTACATTTCAAATCGCCTAAGGTCCTCAGTGGCACGTATTTCAAATTCTTTTATGAATATCCGCCTTGGCGTTCCCCTCGTTAGTCGAACTAGGGTATTTATGACATATTTCTAAGGCAAACCGTAGCAGTACATTTACGACCATACCATGGAACGTTTAGGTCGAAGATAGTCTAATGCTCCAAAAAATAAAATAAAACATGAGCATTGGTTGTATATTTCTAGGGCAAACCGGAGCAGTACAATAACGAGTGACACTCTGCGAACGCCACTGGCCGTGATACATACGGCTAGATGCCTCCAAGTCTTAACAAATAGAGTGAACGACATCACACGTGACTACATCTTGATTATAAGGAACAACATGTTGATGATATATGGGGTGACTTGCATAGTTGTATGCATACGGATGCATGCTCATCTTCCCATGACTGCCTTAGCGGCATTCAGCGTAGATGCCATCGTGGGTTCGGTCGCCGTTTTCTTAATCTACTTGGAATTGGGGAACTATCATGAATATTCAAAGAAATTCTTGGGGTCTTGGAAAAGATGTACAAATACGCGAGGAAATGATCGAATATTATTGAATAAGTATCTGATGTCATGCCGAATCCTAAGATTTGAATTGGGGAGCATGGGGTATTATCAGAAACCTGCAACTATCAAAGTCGTGGGGAAAATCGTCTATTATGTGGGCAAAGCGTTAATTCTCACCAAAGGTATACAAATTCTACGTACCAATTTTAACTATAGGTACAGTTCTTTTGTACCATAGTCGCGATTTTAAAAGACCAGGAAGGATTTCAGTACAAATTAAATTATAAGCACCACTAGACGCCATTTTGAATTATAAGCCCACTGTACGACATTTGGAGTTAGAGATGCCATTGGACGCCATTCTCAATTTTGTACACCATTTATTTTGAGATGCCATTTGAAAGCAATTTTGCCATTGTACACGATTTGGAATTTTACACCCCGTTTTATGCCATTTTAAATAATAGACGCCATTTGACGCTGTTTTAAATAATAGGCGCCATTTGACGCCACTTTAAATAATTAACGCCATGGACGCCATTGTGAATTATAGATAGGATTGAACGCTATTTTGTATTAAAGAGGCCATTGGACGTCACTAAATTTTAGAAGCCAGAAAACACTATTTTCAATAATAAACTCCTTAGACGCCATTTTTAATTATAGACGTCGTTGAATGCTATTTTGAATAAGAGACGCGATTTAAAATTATAGACGCCATTCGACGCTATTTTGACTTATAAACGCCCCTGGACGCTATTTTGAATTATAGACGCCAATAGACGCCATTTTGATTTATAAACGCCTTTGGAAGCAATTTTGATTAAAGACACCATGTGTTACAAATTTAAATTATGAAAAGCTTTTTAAAAATTTGAAACTTACATTAAATGCAGCGGAGTCGATGAAGGTCAATCTATGATTATGTTCGCAAGATAATTCCCTCAGATTTGGCAACCCTGAGAAAGCAAACTCTTCAATCATTGTCAGTTCTCTATTTCCATCTAACGTCAACTTCTGCAATGCTATAAATCCATTGAATTCATTGGGACTGATGACATTGAATAAATTCCCAGACAAATCCAATTCCTCTAAACTGGCCAATTCTTTCGGGAAAAATTCCTCGGATGGAATTGAAAATAATTTATTATTTTTCAGAAACAATCTCTTCAAATTCTTCGTCCCTGCCAAAATATTCGTTGGGAATTCTTGAATGCTATTATTATTCAAATTCAACTCGACAAGAAATTCCAAATGTGATAACTGGAACGGATACTCATCATAGTACTCCACAGCCATTCCAATATGATTCGAGGCCAAATTCAAGGTTTTCAAAAAAGTCAGATGACTAAATACATTGGATTCAATGAAAGTCAAGTGATTGAAACTCAAATCCAGGTCTTGAATTTTTGAACTATTCCAAAAGGCATCAGCAGTCAAATTCGTCATCAAGTTATGACTCAAGTCAAGTTTTGATAATCGTGGGAAATTTAAATCTTTGACGTTGTGAATTAAATTATTCGAGAAAATCAGCTCTGTCACACCATCCACGTTTCCAAAAGTGTCGCCGCTGAGGCCGAGGACAAAATTATGCCCAAAGTTCAGTGTCCTCACATGGATTGACACATTTAAATATTGTGGGAGGAGCGTGTCTTCTGTACCCAGGGTTTGGGCGTGGCAATCTGCGATTAACTCAGTTTTTGGCGTCGCATATGGGTATTTGCAGTCACAACCGAGGTATTTTCGCATTTTTGAATTCCCGGGTTCACAGAGTATCCATGCTTCAGTGGAATTGTCGTTAGGGTCACGTGTCACTTGCGCAATGGGGGCGGCTGGCGTTGTAGTTGTACTTGTGACGTTGAGATCCAAGATGGCGGCTGTGGTTGTAGAATTCGGAGAAGCAGTTGTAGATGTCGCTGTTGTATTGACATCGGCTTGCAGGGTCACCGTCACACCAATGACTAGAAGTATTAGGATGTTATGCCAAAGGGCGGCCATATTGTGACAGTTAGGTGTTGCAATGCGAATGTGGTGCGGTCGGCGTGGTCTCTTTTCCCAACTGCAATTCAAAAATTAGTCAATTAATGTGTGATTGAATGTACTGTTGTGGCACGGGTTCGAATCCTGCCCCTTGCATAAGTCATTTAGTACTTTTTTTAAGCAATCTAACCAGAATTTTAGGTAGAGCAAATTAGTCCACCTTATTCTACGAGTGTTAATTTCGACAAGGTAACAGGATATGTCGTAATTATGTGAGTTCCTCGTTAGCATGCATGTAGTGGTATAGTGATAATAAATGAGTCAGTTTGATAACACGTAAAAGGACACACTGTAGTATGATTCCCTTGTAGAATATACGTTTAAATATTGCAAAAAAGCTAATAAAGAAGAACGCTGCAGTTAAATGTATGTAATAGTTACAATTACTGGCAATAAAGTCTACTCTTGCATTTAGCATCACATTTTACGCATTAAACGTTAAACAACTACTACTACTACACGTTATAACACATTTTTGCTATACTCTTTCAAGTTTAATCTGTTCGCAAAATCTCATGCACCGGTTGTTGTGCTGACCATGGAATTTTTGGCACTCGTAGATTTTTTTTTTGTACAATACAACAACGTGTGCATGTGTATTGCTCATGTTTCTGCTTGAAAACACAACACAAGGTATAATTCAGATGTGAAGTGTTTTGCAGTTGCAGAATTACATTTTAAGTCAAACTGTTAAAAATTATACATACTTGCATAGAAAAATATTTTGTTAAAAGTATTTTCAGAGTACTTCAAACAAATTTTGGTACAACGTAGTAAAATACGAAAAAAGAATTGTAAATATTTTTTAATTATTAACCACCCTGTACCGGATTCAAAGAATGAAACAAAAAGGTGGCTTACTGTGAAAAATTCGATGTCCAAAATTAAAACAAGTACCACTTTAATGTCCGACACGAACACCACGACCGTGTTATTACAAATTCGAGTCAAATTGAAATTTCTTAACAATCGAATTATCCAAAATGATCCTGCGGAGTGTGATAATCAACTGTGACTGTGTTAGTAATAGAAATAAAAAAATGACGGCTAAATTACAGCGTAGTAGGTGTAAAAATAACGCCCTGATGTGATGGAGACAATAATTAATAGTCAATATCCAGGTGGATGCGTCATTTCAGTTTCTACATTACTCTGTTACTGTTAATATGTGACATCGTGTCACAAATATCAATATCTGCTCCTATTAGTGTCTAATCTACATTTTTATTGCATCAGACTACAGGGAGGACCATAAGTATTGATAACGAGGCAGTGGTCGCAATATAGTACTTATTGGCAACACTCAAAAAATTTCATTTTTGACTTAAAAATGTCTGAAAAATATTTTCCGCGTGGTCCCGAGGTCATTGGTGACGTTTCGGTCACCGCTGAAATTTTTAACATAAGTGAGCATGGAAATCCCATGCAATCCTGTGTTGAGAATTCTTCTAAGTTTTTTACAAAAATTCTTTGATAAAATAAATTTGAAGAAATACGTTGTCTAGTATGTGGTTGCAGGGTGTGATTTCTTTTGAACCACACTGTAACAGTAAGCCACGCCAGACATGCATGACATGAAAAGTAATGAGATTTTTGGAATCAGAGGCAGCCTGCCGGCCATGGCCGAGTTGAGTTTTTATCTCAATCCCATGTTATTTGCTCATTCGAAACGATTTAACCGTAAAACTTTGAGTCATGTCTTTATCTTATCAAATTTTTGTTTGAATACTACACTTCTACTTGCGCCCGGTGTTTATTTTCCCATAAAACACCCAACTAATCATCGAATGTATTACATTACATATTATAATGTACATGGAAATAGGTCGGGATTTCATTAATCAATAATTTTAATTAGAATTTTATTTGTCCACTCATTTCCGGCAAGATTTAAGCAAAATCAATAAAGTCACATAAAAAATTATTTTGTGTGACGTTGGGCCCAAAAAAGAACATATTTCTTACTTTTAATTGCAGGCGGTTATGGAACACCCTGTGGTTTATAATTTCTGTCACCATAATAATTTGAATTCCGTGTACACATTTATATTTAGTTAATTATTCACAGAAATCAGAGAAGATTATAGTGTTGGATATGTAATGTCAAACATTATTTCATTCTAGCAGCACAAAGTCACTCAAAACCACTGACATTTATTACGTACGAATTTACATTGAAAGAAAATCATGTCAAAAATTGATAGTAAATGAGCACTAAAGAAAATAAATGTGACTCCAACGCAACGACGTACGTTATTTTAATGAATGGACGAATGAATATAATGGATTTGTGTACATTATGTTCTTTGTGTACGGTCATATTATACGTAAATTCAAAGTCAACTTACAAGTCACAACCCACTTGGTTTCTAACTAACTCATAGTGTTAATCTTACTTCAAGTTCAACTCCTTTCAACTTCACGCATATGCACTTTATTATTGATTCATCCTCACGTCCGTCCTCGTCTCTGTATGTAACATCTGACCTTCCATACATAATTATAGTAGATTATTTATGAACGAACGCAATGTATTTATTTTTGTGGTGTGGTTTGATGTGCGTGGTTAAAATAAAAATACAGGATAATGTTTGTGTTGTTTAACTGATTTCTTTTGGTTCAACGTCTTCATAAATAATTATTATTACGCACTCGTGAGCTTAAATTACTATTTTGTTTGTGTACAATATAATTATGTAGTATCATAATTTGACACGTTAGGTTATGGACCACCCTGTACATCAGAAATGCTTTCATTGACATTCTCTGGAAGGCACAGTCAATTTTAATAGGTATCCTTTTTCAAGTTTAGCGAACAAAGGTCACCCGAAATATTTCATTTTAGTAGAAATGGGTGATAAGCCATCATTTGACAAAGAGTGTTTAATGTCTGAATTCTGCCGTCACAACTCAGGATAGATTGAGTTCAGAGTTTAATTCCAAATTTTATCTTATCATTGTCAGTGTCAAATGTTCAATTTATGTGTGATACCTTTTGACCTTGGGTACAAGGAAATGGAGTAAATAGTGGGCATCAAGTGAACTAACAACTGAAGCACATGTTCGGAATGAATTCAGGAATTAATTTCTTTTCGAGCGAAACTCTTAAGATTTTGCTATTTTTGTAAGTAAGTGACCCTCCAGACATCATTGCCATTAATTACGAGGAGAGTTCAATAATTCGCTTTCGCAAATCCATTATTAGTGAACGAAAATTAATTACCTCAAACTAGGTTTTATAGTTTTTCAATGCAATTCAAATCGAGTTAGAGAAAAAATTACATTACGATTCGGAGTTGACTAGACCTGTTTTAAAATATAATTTAAGTCGGATCCGAGAAATTTTTTTCACCTCCCCTTTCATTTCATCATAACCTGAATACCATACTTTCCCCTCAACTGTTTTTCTAACGGTCAAAATTGGTAAAAATAGCCGGATGCTTATGATTTGGTCTTAATTATACAGTAGGTCGGGTGGTTACGATATTTTTATTTTTTCCAGTGTAAATTTTACAACTCTGTCTTTATAGCCGGTTTGTTGTCATTTTAAGGAGAAAGTCAAAAATCAGATTCAACATTTATTTATTTCATCATGAGTGGATGAAATTAGCCACTTTGTAACAATGTGCGTCATGCATTGTACTTTAACGGTGAAAAAAGTCGATTAGGTGAACACAGTTATAAACGCTGAAAAATGTATCCCTTAACATGCGCAGCGGATTTTTGAGAAACTTCCTTTCTCCGATAGGAAAATCGACACTTGTTCCGACTCGGAATCATCGTGCTGAACACATGTCGCATGTTCTTTCATAATCCGGGATAAAAATATATTTTCGTTCCGGCTAAACCGGTATGTATGTATGTATGTTAAGGAGGAGGTCTAGAAAGGTACAATAAGGTACCGCCAAGCAATCTAAACCATGCCGACTAAGTGATGGCCCATTGCGGTCGACTCCAGGAATAGCAGAATGTGTCGTTTCTACTTTAAGTAAGTCATGACATTTATTTGGTCGTACAATAGTCCCATGTGTACACCAGCTACCGACCGCAAGACGAGAGATAAAAAGACAGACCCGACCGGTAGTGTTGTTTCAGTTCCTTTTAGTTCTAGTTAGTTCCAGTTCCAACTGAAAACTAACGCAATTCAGTTTAGTTATAGTTAGTTCCTAACTCGCAATATATTCAGTTCCAGTTCTAGTTCTAGTTCCTACAATTTAACAGTTCCAATTTCATTAGTTCCAGTTCCTAATTAGTTCCCATTTAGTTTCTTTTTAGTTTCGGGTTAAAATTAAAACGAATTTTCTTTGGGTATAAGAGTCCGACTTTCCTTGCGCTACTCAAGAATCCAGATGGAATTATAGACTTTTGGTATTCAGTATTAATACACGAACAAAAGAGAGCTCACATTTTGGAGATGGAGCTGGGTTTAAATTCTATGACTAAAAATTACATAGGAACTAAATTGGAACTCAGTTCCATTCAGTTCCTGCCGTCAATAGTTCCAGTTCTAGTTCCAGTTCCTACAACAAAGAATAAAATAGTTCCAGTTCTAGTTCTAGTTCCAACTTAATTGCAGTTCTAGTATAGTTCCAGGAACTGGAACTGGAACTGAAATTAGGAACTCAGTTCCATGTGGAACTGAAACAACACTACCGACCGGATATAGGAGTCCAGGGAGATCATACCTGTACTAGCCGTTAGGCCCTGGATATATCCGTTACGTTACGTTAGGCCCATCCTAGGATATATGCTCTTCAACAAACAGCACTCCTGGTCCGACAATTCCTCTTTCGTTCTACGTGTCGCGTTGAAACGATATTCTTTTTGCTAGGTCTTTAGAAAACAGAAAAGCAAAAACGAAAATGGAAACAAACCTATTACGTTTGAAAAATCACGTATTGAGAACGGGATATCAATAAAGGAACAAATTTTTAATATAGGGATCCGTCAGACTCAGCAAAGGGCAAGACACGAAAGTCAAAGACAAGAAATTCCAAAGTATAGATAACTGAGGAATTCATATCTACGTCCCTGAGCTCAAGTTAGCTGCAAGTTAAGGAATGCCAGTGGATAACAAATATCGGCGATTACCTGAGCGCAGACAGGGCCGTAGCTACGCTGGTTCTTACTGGTGCGCTGGCACCAGGGCGCAGGATTTTGGGGGCGCAGAAAAACTGG
>JAQFYE010005115.1:0-12362 GCA_034694305.1 Protaphorura glebata | reverse complement strand
GACAGTCAATGAGCGTACTTGTATGTGTGACTGCGTTGAAATATCACGTTAATAAAGAAACAAACAAACAAACAAATCCCTGAGCGTACCACATGCGTCCCGTGTATTTATAGCCCGAAAGCTTTTTTTAGAATTTTAATTTATAGCCTCGGTGCGACTTCTGTGGGTGGAACCTTCGCAAATGTTGTTCAGCAGGCCAAGTGGTATAACATATTCAAAACGCAGCAAATTCTAACAGGGGATTGTTTGCCGTGCCCATTGTGCAGTATCCTTTCTTTCAGCCAGATCTTGGCTCAATGGTCTGTCACTTATGTTCTGATGGTTTACATATTGCGTACTCATTACTGGTTCATGTATTGGTACCAAAACTACGTAGGACTTGCTCATAAAATATGCCGGTTTAATTGGTTCGTAAGTAATATGTTACCCATTAGGACTTCAGTGATCCCTGGAAGATCATAGTGTAGTACCGAATCTAAAGTCGATTAGTACGCCTAGGATGGTCACATAAAAGAGATCCATTCGAATCGGTTCAAAAATAATTTGTTACACATAAGGAATTCATTGACCCCTGGGAGGTCAATGGTAAGTCAAATTGGCACCAAAACAAATGTTGGCCAGTACGCCTAGGACTACTACCTAAAAAAAGAGATTCGTACGAATTGATTCATAAATAATATGTTACCCATAAGGATTTCAGTGACCACTGGGAGGTCAATGATAGGTCAAATTGAGTTGGTACCAAAATTAAAGTTGCTCAGTAGCCTAGGACTACCACATTAAAGAGATTCATTCGACTTTATTCATAAGTAATATGTTAGCCATAAGAACTTCAGTGACGCGCGGGAAGTCAATGGTAGGTAAAATGATTGGTACCGGAACTAAATTTGGTCAGCACGAATAGACTACCACATAAGAGAGACTCATTCAAATCGGTTCATAAATAATATGTTACCCGTTAGGAGCCCAGTGACCTATGGGAGTTCAATGGTAAGTTAATGTGCGTTAGTACCGAAGCTGAAGTTGGTCAGTAAGCCAAGGAATACCGCTAGGGAATCCAGTCTCGACAACTGGTCTCGCAAGAGTCTCGAAAACCGAGACTCTCGGTCTCGCGATACCATAGTCCATTGGTCTTGGTCTCAGTCTCGGTCTCAAATATCTCAGTCTCGATAGTCTCGGTCTCATGATACTGCATGCATTGGTCTCGAATGGGTCTCGAGAGTCTCGAAGTGGGAGTCTCGAAATTATTGCAATACTAGAGAGGTATGTCTTAACACAGTAGAACATCCAGTCTCGACAACTGCGAAGCCTCGAAAGTCTCGCGAGAGTCTCGAAAATCGAGACTCTCGGTCTCGTGATACCATAGCCCTTTGGTCTCGGTCTCAGTCTCGGTCTCGAATAGCTCAGTCTCAATAGTCTCGGTCTCATGATACCGCAAGCATTGGTCTTGAATTGGTCTCGAGAGTCTCGAGGACTGTAATCTCGAAGTCTCAGTCTCGCGAGACTAGAAAACACATGCCAGACTGGATTCCCTAAATACCGCATGTAAGAAATTCAGTCGAAATCGTCTATAAATAATATGTTACCCATAATCCAGTGACCTTTGATAGGTCAATGGTAGGTCAACAAAATGGTAGGTACAAAAACTAGAGCAATACACCACGACTGCTTGTGGAAGGGCTAAACGACTTCCAGTGTTTAGTCAACGTTTTCTCCAGGTTGCTTTAATCATTCATGAACGACCCCTTGACACTCGAGGTCCAGCGCCGCTACGCAGGATAACCTCATGGCCACAAATATTCAAATCCGCCCTTCTCGGCAAGACTGAAGTGTTGTTATTTGATGGCACAATCGGCAACTTGTAATGACTCAACCGTTGGCCATTACGTTTTCAATGTCAAAAGAGAGTACAGTTTGGTTAAATGGAATAGAACGCTGATAGGTGCAACGTTTGAATCAGTTGTCAGAAACTTTATTGAATTCCACTTTAACTACTTGTCGTGACAACCGTAGGGCCTGCCGCATACGTATATACTTATGTACTTTGTCTAACGAGCACCATCGTTATACCCACGTAAAAATTTACGGATGAGTTTACTTGATGGTTAGCAATAACATCTTCGATAAAATAATCAAATGCAAATTTACTTATTCAAACTGGGCCAAATTATAACATAAATGCATGCAAGGTTGAAACGCCAATAATCACATCATTTGAAATTAAATTTATTGCAAAGTCATTTTTGTGACAAAATCATACACACATGCAAGGACGTGGGAATTAATATTTCCGTAGCTATACTGAGGAACCCTTACCGTCAATTTTTTGTTGAAAATATTCACAGTACTTTTAGCCTTCGCCATTATAATCGCGAAACCAATATTTATAACGGTGATTGATAGAATTGATGAGGTAACTTCGATGCTAAACCATGGAGCCGATCTAGCCATATTGCCGAATATTAACAGTTATACTTGCGTATTACTTCTAGTATTATGTTCTCAAATTTAATACTATTCGAATTAGCATAATACCTAATTTTTCGTCAATTCCAATTCCTACGTGCATTATTACCCAGTCACTATTACAGTGGACCGCAACCCTGTACATAGTGAAACTGTATAAAAATAAATGTCAAGGCGAATGGAGGAAGTGGTCAAATAAGAGGCTGATAAAGTGAGGAAATTTCTTAAAATACGTACTTAGTCAGAAATAGTAGTCTAGCCTACATCCGTCAGTTTTATCTTTCCATTGTCACACACTGAGACTGACTCGGCATAATTAATACATCCAATTTTTGCAATACTCCAAACACTAACATTTCTAGGACAGTTCCATTCAGTCCAACTAATATTGTACCAAGTCTAAGAATTTATTTGAATTTTCAATTAAAATTTTGATAACAGTATACATAGAAACAAACCATTCACCACCATTCTATTCAAAAATGAATTACCCCTGACGATTTCAAAATAGAACATTACAATTTTGGAGTTTTGACAAATTAAATAAAAGTTTACTTATCTGTTTCAGTAGACTTTTAGTATTAGATTTTATGGAATTCCAGTCACCGCAACGGTTGCAAGACTCATGATATAAAACTAATGTGCACCTTCACACACTGGTAAGTTCCGAAACTCAAAACAAATTATGTTCTAAACTGATTAGTTATATAGTTATACCCAGGAACAAAGCTAGCATTCATGCACCCGGGTGCGAACTCGGATTTTGCGCCCAGTTTTGTCTAACTCTGGTAACGAGAACTTGAATAATAGATAGCGTAGTATAAGTTTTAGCAAATTACGTTAATTAGTATTTTTTATGAAAATATTGACGCTGTAAGTTCAGACTCTTACTTTACATGTACCTTCAGTTCCGACAGGTTTAATGCCCATTTTTGCAACTATGCCTCCCATTTTTGCCCCTGACGACCTTGGATAACCGCAACACTCAAATTGTTTCATGTTATCAATATATAATTCAATTTATACAAATTCTCTAAACGCAATTCGTTTCCAAAAGTTTGGTCGCACTTGTGCGGTTTCGTGTGAAAGCGAAGAACATAACTAGTGGTCGGCCCTAAGGTCCAATTTTTTTGCCCTGTCATTAACAACACAGCGTGAAAGGTACCAATTTGACCCGATTTTGTAATCGAGTACAAAACTACTAACGGCCCAAAGGGCAGGGATATTTTTTATGAATCCAAAGGTCAAAATTCTGCGCCCCAAAAATCTTGCGCCCATGTGCGCCGCACCCACTGCTAGCTTCGTCCCTGGTTATAGCTGTATACATTTCCCAATTGTGGTAGCGTCAGGTAGACAAAATAAAATCAGAAATCGGTAAGGAATTTTCAAGCAGGGACATTTAGATTACAAAAAAGCTAATGGCATTTTGAGGTCACCCACACACTGCAGCCACTACATTCAAAATGCAATTAAATTGCTATTACACATTTCCACCAAATTTCTGAGTGGAATTAATTATTGTTTCATATATCTGACAGTGGCGTCCCTAGAAGTGGGCACAAGTAGGCCCATGCATACGCGTAATTTTGTGCCTGTACACTTGATAAGAAGAATCTCCAAAATTCTCCAAAAAATCTCGGCCCTTTGGGCCGATTATCCATTTTATAGTTTGATTTACTACTAAACCGCCAAAAACGCGGGCGATCTGTTCACTTTTTATCCTGTTTTGTCGAAGAAACTCGAAAAAATTTCGGCCCATCGGGCCGATTATGATGCGTGATTTGTTATTAATAGCACTTCGTCTTTAAAAAATTTATTCGTGCCTACGTGTCAAAATATCCTAGAGCCGCCACTGATATCTGAACGAAAGTCAACTACAATTTGTAGAAATAGATAGAAAATAACTAAACCAAACGAGAATTCTTACTGTAATTTATAATTCATGTATATATCAAATTATAATTTTAATTACTCGTCCGAACTGATGTTTCTAACATGTGTTAATATTCTATACACATTCAGGAATTCAATTGCCACAATTATAAGTCATTTGAGAAGTTCCAATTAAAAAATATGAATTCGATAAGAATAGCGTGATGGACTCATTATGAAAAATGTTCCAACTTTCCAGGTTCCGTTTTCTACAAAGCGGTTTAAAATCTAAAGGGTGGTTCAAATGCATTTAGTTATTGTAGTAATTTATATCATGTTATGCTACTTACCCTAGCTGAGTTTTCCGTTTTGTAAAATTAATTCAATCACATACGGTGTAATCGGCCAACAGTCTCGTAATATATTTTCAGTATAATTTTTTGTAAAGAACAGGGTCTTAATGACTACCTAGTCAACAAGCTGGCATGCGCTTTTATTTGTATTAAAATCACCCGAATATCTCTACTCCTTTTACTCGGCTATTTAAGCAAACGTTTTGAAATTTTTTTGTAGTGACTCCTGAATATGCCAGGAGGGTCGTAACTCGTAAGGCGAGATTAGCCCTTAACCTTAAGGGTTTCGCTGGAATAAAATAAAACCCGGGGTCTGGGCGAAAGACTGAATTTGTCGACCCAGCAACCGGTTTTTGGTCTTCGAATTTCGACCTGAGACCTGGAAGTACAAAATTCATACATGTCGCCGTCATAATTCTTAGTTAAACATTTGAATTACTGTATGTACTGAATGGAATGGAGTTGAGTGGGGGGTTGGCAGATCAAATTTAGGAATACAAATAGAACAGATTCCCGCGCAACGACGAAACAGAGCACGTGTGTTAATCTTTCCAAACCGCAGTCAAATCGTAAGATTCGAGACTTCTCACTGTGAAAATTGATATGTCTGTCGTAAAACCTCATCAAATTCCGAGTTGATTTTTGTAATTTATATATTTCGTTATAACCTAATGCTAATCTAGTAAAACGAAACTATAGCGCGAATACAGGAGGTCACTTGCGGCAGAATATACCATAATTGTCGACGTGTAATTGTCAATTGGTTTAGATATAAATACTAATCATATACAGTTAATGTTATTGCTTAATTCATATATTAGGACGGATAACAGGTCGGAAAGAGATGTCGGAAACTACAATGGACTGGCTCTCAAGTCGTTTCGACTCTCGTCTTGGAACATTAAAGAGAAAACTGTAAGTTCAAATATTAGTAAAAGTAATACTGCAACCATTACGACACCGCAATATGTTAAATACTTAATTACAATATTTATAGCGAACCGATCCCAATAATGTTCAACTTTGCAAGACCACCTAATGAAAATTTAGTATCATCTCCACGATTAGGCCTACTTCCACCATTTCCCGACGTTAAGGTCTTGGCGTTTCTGGCCAATCACGTTTACAAGGTGTATGATGAAGGACTGTACGAGAAACCTTTACCGTTTGATATTGTTATGGATGGCTTAACGGATATTGATGGTTCAATGGATTGGAAGTGCGTCGCGACAGCCTTGTACTGTGACGGGTATTGTGGTTCGGCGTACTTTAATTACAGCACATTCCATTTAGTGATAGCACACGGGGGGACAAAATTCAGAGTACACAGGCCATGGATTGGCATCTACAATGATATTATTAAGACCGACATAATGGGTATAATTTCCAATAAGCACGTTTCTCAGATTAGCACGGCGTACTTGTTCACACAAAGGGTAGTCAGTGATTACGCCGACCAGGCTTTCTCTATGTCAATGACCGGACACTCCCTAGGTGGCTGGTTAGCTCAAATATGTACGGCTTACATTGAACATCCTGAATATATAGAAGCAGATACTCAAGCAAGAGTTAAAGAAAGAGAAAATAGGCATAAGACAAGCCCGAGTACAGAAGTGGCTAGGCACCACTTACACACAGTGTCGTTTGACAGTCCAGGCTGTAAATCAATTGGACTGATAATATTGAATCTCTGGACATGACAATAATATTAGCTCCAACCAATATTGTCAATACCTCCGCTGAACACGTTGGATATGTTCTGCTTTTGAACATGGAAAACGCGAACGGAATTACATTAATTCAGTCTCATTACATGCAATCTATCGTCACTTATTTATCGGATGATCCAGCCTTGACTGAAGTTAGAGAGACGAGATGGTTGAGACCTGTTACTGCGGGTGATCCAATTACTCTAAAAGGTTGGTACGTCGGTAAACCCCACGCATGTCCAGTGAGTATACTTAGCGTCTGCCAACTTGACTTTCTTCAAGTCATTCGAAATATCATAATTTGGAAATATGGTGATACTTTAGGTAGAAATTTTTCAACTATTTTGGAATCTGATGATCATATAAGTGCAAGAAATATTTTAGGTAAGCTGAATTCTATTGAGGAGAATATTCGGGATTACCAAATAGAAAACAAAATGTTGAAACTGAAAGCGGGGGAACAATTGTCGCCCGTCATTGAGATATTGTTGAACTCACTCAGGACAAATCCTTTTTGGCTGTCTGGACTGCGTGAATTAAGAGACACGTTTAGAGTTCTCCCTATTGACAGCAGACGAATTTTATGTCAACGGTCAGTTCAGAAATATTTAGCCAGCATTCCTCCTAGTCTAGAGTGCCAGACTGTATTGATGTGTCAATATATAAAGCACTTTTTGAATAATAAGCCAAATAATCATGTTTTGGATATTACATTCGAGGAAGTACCAAATGTGGACATATTAGTTTGCATCGGACATATTTTCCATTGTTTTAGAAATTGGCCTCGTGAAGATATGTCGGGTGCAAGAACATCGGAAGCTTTATTTTTGAACATTGATCGGCTGGATTACCTCCATAAATGTATCGGTATGGAATGTGTATTCTCTAATAACGGAATGCAATTAGTCGTGCTTTATTGCCATTCAAACATATCCGGAGAATACCTTGACCTTATTCAGTCATTGATACAGGATGCAAGAAATACAAACGGAAAGCTTATCTTAGCATACAAGAATTCAATTGCGGATCTCATTAGGTCTAAAGAAGAATTTGACATTGATTCCCTAAAGGCAGATTTCGATCAAAGGACAAAATTTGAGATTGCATGGATCTCTCAATGTGAAGTAAACATTGATGGAGACACGGTTTCCCTCGGCAGGACTAATACTTCCACACGATTCTTACTTGACAGTGTCAAAGAATTCTTAGAAAAAGCTGACTGTTCCCAGCTGACTAGTGCGATGTTAAGTAGAAACCTGGCCCTTCTAGGAGGAAGAGTATTACCAAAAAAAGTCATGCACTACATACCTCGAAAAATGTACCTCAACACACTGGTTCTGAATATTCAGAAATTAAACAGAGTAGATAAGTTCTCAGACATTATCCTGATCAGCCGTCGGGATTGTGTGGAAACAAATTACGGCATTTCCAACGCACGTTTCTTTTATCGACCTTGGAATTATACAAAAGCAGAATTATTTAGTGAATATATATATCAACTTTCAAATCCGTGAATGTTCACCTGTTCAAATGTAATTACTCAAAGTTAATATGGGTGACCTCCAAGGGGCGATCCTGCAGGCAATTCCTTGAGGTAGAGAGGCATCTACTAATTAACGAAGTTGATTTATTACAAATGGGAGATAATTTTGTAGTGTCTGGCGAGTCAGGCAGCGGGAAATCAGCCACTATTGTAAACTTGTTGCTGGAATTTAAGAAATCGCAATTGGAGTCGTATGTGCCTGCGTATACCTGGCCGATTTATATTGACCTGGCTACTTGTCAAGCCGTACTGGTGGATCTCAAATACACTTATGAACGGGCCTTAGATTTTCTCGTCAAAGTAATGCAATTGGATGCGTTTGGTTCATCTTTATTTAAATTCTTTTTGAGTAACACAGGGAGGGTGATATTTTTCATCGACAGTTTTAATGAAATATCTAAACACAGCCAGAAGTTTATATTAGAAATGCTCAAAGGATTCAAATCAATGAGTAACAACAATATCCGTGTATGTATAGCTACACAGAAACACACAACACGTGAGTTGGAAAAATTTCTTCGTACTGATGCTGTTATATTTTGTGGAATTGATAGAAAGGATCAGGATATATTCTTGGCAGACCGTTTGGCATACCACTGCCATATTTCAGATTACTGGAGGAAGAGTAGGAGGGAGAAAGCAGACATTGTAGCATGTGCCAAAGTCATGGCCAATTCCTTCGCTCGATTTGCTGTTGACGAAGTTCAGGACGAATTCCAAAATCAGGAATTATTTATTGGTATTGCACTACAACTAGTTCTACTCGCTACGGTAAACAGGTGCAGATACCAGTACCGTAAATCGGGAGGACATTCCTGGTCAGTTTTCAAACAAAGACGAGCTGTTCGCTTTATTTGTTAATAATGAATTCAATATTTCGTGAGATGACATGTACAGGTTTGAATGTTGGACAGATTGGATGGACGATAGAGTGAAAATTGAAATGGGGAAGAAGTCGAAATCTGGCATGTATGATATTCATTGCCGCGCTGCTTTTTTGTATTTGTCCACGTATTTGTTTACAAACTCACACATACCCGTCGAAAAACTGAACCGAATAGATATTCATGACATAAATGAATGTGGTCTATGTGAGGGCACCTTACAATGGAGAAAAGTATTTCATATTCTGCGTGAAATTTTCCAACGTATAGGGAAGAGACGGGAAGAACAGAATGAATCGGATATATTGTTCCTCACTTTGAAAAGTCCTATAGATGACAAGGATATGGTTCAAGATAGCCTTAAGGACTTCATATCAGCTGAAATCAAATTTGGGTCCGAGTTGGAGCTCCATGACATGTTGTTGGTATGTCCGGAACACCGCTCCAGGCGGGCGCATTGGTTCACAGAGGACAATGAATCGAGTTTTCATTTGAAATCTGCGGAGTTCGGGGACTCGGAAAAAGTTCCTGAGCCGCCTTTGCAACTTGAATTATTGGATTATAATTTCCGGTTCTTTCATCAAAGCATTGCAGAATTCTTTGCGGCTAAATATCTAGTCAGTTTAATCTATAAAGGGCAGAAGAGTGGCGTCGTCTTATTCCTGAAAGACCATTATTACCAGAAATATTTCAAAAATGTCCGTTATTTCTTGGATAGTACTCTATGCACCGATATTCCAGTTTTGGAAAACCTTGAAAGTTTGCGTACACAAGACTTAGAAGATCGTTGCAGTGATATCGATTGGATACGAGTTGACCGATTGGGTAGAAACCTGTTGCACTACGCCTGTGCCTATGGAGATCATGATGAAGGGATATTTTGGATGACTGCTCGTAATCTATCCCTCTTTCACGTGAGAGACGATTTAGGAGAGACTTGTTTGTCCTATTTCTACTTGTCAGAATACTTTTCGAGAATGAAGGTTCCGAAACTCGATCTTCGGTCCACTCAAGAATATTTCAGAGTCTGCAAAGAGGAATTACCGGCCAGCCCGTTTCGAAATATTTCAGAGTTACCAGTAATTTATTCCGTCTTTTGCGGTAAAATATTTCAGGATGGTTATTCCAGCGTGATTGGAAGAGAATTGGAATTGCTATGAGCCAACTAACCCTAAAAAATTGGGGTACCCTCAGTGAGGGCTTTTACGAAAGTCAGAATTTTCAAATGTTTCAAGAGCAACTTGGGAAAAACAAATTTGAACTAACAAAAAATTTGAGTACTAACATCCAGTGGATTATTCAATTTGAAAATCCCACTCAATTTTTGATACGTCTTCTTCTTCATAACAGTATCACAGACGAATTCACAGACATACTACTGAAGGATTGGCTTGAAACTTGTTTGGACAAGAAGATTCCTGGCGGTTACAAATTAGTAGTAGATCTAATTGAAGCTTTCATTTACGAGCGCCACGAGGATATGAGAAATTCTGTGTTTATCAAATTGAAGACAAATCTTCTCGAGTACTATCAGAATATGTATTCCGTATTGAGTGGATTAGGCGAAAGTGGATTATGGAATAGCTGTTCAGAACAAAAGGATAAAAAACAAATGTTAAAAGTTATGGGAAATTACAATTTCTACACACTCTTGAGAGCAGTTAGCTTCTCTGGATTTTTCTTTGGAGAGATTGTTCAGTTCGTTAGGACACAAGGTCAAGATTACATAGCCCAAATGAATGATGGAATTGTTAAGACGTTCCATGTTCTCGTTTTCTCGGAACGCTATAGGCGCGGAAAGGAGTGTTCCTTTGTTTGGGCATGTCTCAGTGATGAGATGCTAAAGGAGCGAATAAGAGATGAGAATTTTGAACTTAGAGACAAGAGCCTGGGTGTAGTTCCACAGCTTAACATTGACGACGACAAGCAATTGGAACGTATTCTAACGGGGAGAGATGACGTTTGGGTTCCAAGGTCTTTGGAACTCATTGAAGAGGAAGACTGGCCGAGTTATTTCTTTACTTTATCATAATTCCTTTTCCCTGGTAACTAGTATAACTTGAATTACTGATTGACGACTGTCTATTTATTTATTAACGGCCCTTATTTGATTACTGGGAAGATTTGAACTACTGCTATCATCTGAAACAGCCTAGCTCTTGAGCCGGCGTTCAATAGGACTCATGTATGAATCTGGCGTATAATCAGTAATTCACGCTAGTTCGGACTCTGCTATTAAGCACGTGATCGTGCGGACGTCGATTTCGACGTAGTTCCTCTCATTTCAGTCGATCAAACTAGAATGTGCCAATACTTTGTAAAATACCAGAAATACGGCGTGTTTCAAATTTTTTAGAAAACCTGATATCGGCAATATTTGTTAGTGAAAGAATAAATTTTTATTTGTTGTAGAGATTTTCGGCCAAATGATGTTCTGAGCCCGATAAAGACTACGAAAAAACTAGGATATCTTAGAAGAATTTTGTACACCAAATATTGATTTTAATATTATTTATATAAATAAAGCAATGAATATAAATACAAAATATAATCTTATAAATAATAATACGAATACAGATGCGTGGTAATCATGAAACGGATTTCATTTGAAGTATCAATGTTTATACGAACTTTGTCATTAAATTATGTACTCAAGCTTCACTCATTGATTACTTAAACCCTTTCATGTCATACGTACATAATATATGTTCATGGGCGCACATAAAATTTGCCTCCCCCCTCGCCAGCCCAGGCAGGGGGAGTCGGTCACAAATTGAGATACTCATTTGGCAGAGAATTTTATAGCGGCTCCAGGGAGCCATTCTGCTTGAATATCCGAATACAGTAGCGGCGTGCTCAAGCTCAAATAGTTTTGTTCAAATAATCTGTCGATGCCACATTTTTTTGCCATAATTCTGTGCCATTTTTAAATTTTCGTAGCACTGGTTCGGAGAAAGTCGAGTTTCCGCTGACATAGCATTTGATCGAAGAAATTCAAATTATCCCCTCCAAATGCTTTGTCAGTGAAAAATCGACTACCTCCTAACGGGCGTTACACAATTTAATAAAATTGCATATCATTATGGCAAAAAAGTAGCATCGACAGACTTTTAGAAAAAATTATTCTGGGCATGATATTGTAAGAAAGAGCAGAATTTTTCGGATCGTTTCATACCATTCATTACGCGCAAAAGTTATGCGCGTCCCTGTAGTATAAACTGTGATGAAATAATTTACAAAAATACTTGCTGGATTAGTAATTAGCAGTATAGGTCTCTAAGTGCTAAGGCGATTTGAACACTTGACTAAACCCCGTTCAGTATAACAATAACTACCAAACCCTTTATTGTCGAAAATTAAAAGGAAAGAAAAGTAAACATGAAAATCGAAACAATTTATTAATTAGTACCGAAATTGTTACAGACTACACTGTATTATTATACATATATAGTATATATTGTTAGCGTGACCCTTGTTCGTGACGTTCGCAAATCGCAATTCTCAATTTGTTAATGTCTTATTAACGTGGCTCAAC
>JAQFYE010005114.1:0-12367 GCA_034694305.1 Protaphorura glebata | reverse complement strand
AATACTAAATAGTGGTAATTAAAATGAGTCGAGGGTCTAACCGTATTACATCCACCCTTCTCTTCAAACATGAGGTCCAGCTGACGCTCTCCCTTGTTAAGTCTAAATTTTGATTTCGTCAAGTCTCTCCAACTTCCATTTTGGGAAGAAAAGTCTGAAACCCATGGAAATACAGGGTGATGATTTGGATTGACATTACAAACTCGTCCAGACAAATAATTGAGGAACATGAGGTAGTCATAATTTGAGACCCAGCCCTCACACCAATGTCTAATCGTGGATTCAATGAGTTCTGGTTCAACACATTCCGTCAATTTATCTTCACCTCCACATTTGACTTTATGGACACAGTGCTTAAGAAATGCTTCAACTCTGGCACATCTTTCTATAGGTTTCGTCATCAAAGAATCTAATTCTAACTTGTCTAAAATTTCACTCAAATTTGGTCTGACAGAAACACACAGACATTCATCAGCCCAAATATCACTCAGGGTCAAATTCCCTGTTGGAATGTTAAGGGTTTCCCAGTCTCGTAAAAACTGTAGCACTTGGTACAAAACGAACAGTTGCTTCAAATTAGAAGTGGATAGTTTCTGAGGTGAGAAAGACACACAGTCTTGGAGGGTGTAGTCGGAGTAGACTTGAAATATTAGAAAATGCTTTTCGTGACAGAGTATTGATACAGGTTGAGCGAGGTTAGCTGTAGAAAATCTTGTGGACTCTGGAGGTGGAGATGAATCTCCAGAAGAGCAGCATTGATGTCCGTAAAGGATTTCTAGGATCTTTTTAAAATATTCTTGTTGGCCGATTTGAACATGTTCATGTGCTGAGGCAGAGAATTCAAGTGGTTCCGGGAGATCTGGAATTATTTAACAATTTTAACATCTATCAATATCTGGAAATTGAGAAAATTTATAATTCAGCGCCTAATGAAATTCGGTTAGCCTTCGAAAATTAGTAAAGTACAATAAACAGATGCATTTCTAACATTATCTTCCACATTGGAATATCGAGTTAAAAGGCAAAAGCAACCAAGTCTCGTTTTTTCAGAATACCTCCAAAATCAATAAATTTCAATGTATGTACCTTTCGGTTCCAAGAACACAAGCAGTATGAGTATGCCATTATAATAGTATGCTCAATTAATTTACCCAAAAGACTAATGTAAGGCTGCTCCCAAGTATATTTGAAATTAGACTCTCCAATAAAATCTAATATTTGAGGCCAAGTCTTTGCTCCATAATTTTGTGCTGTCGCATTTTCAGGTAAGGTCTTTAAACTTTTGTACGTCTTTGGTTCTTCTGGGATGGAATGTATCTAGAAAATGTAAATGAGAAGATTCGCTTTCTAAATTTTCACAGGCATATTAAGGCATTATTTTACAACTTTTTATTAATTCTGCTTACAGTAAGGTGTAAGAAAATCCAGAACGGTCCGAGAGCATCACATTTTCCTTGCCTAAGAAATGCTCTGATTTGATCAGGAGTTAGCGTTTCATGTACAACAAATTTTATCGGAATTCTCTTTTCTGAAATGAGTTCTCTGAAAAAATAAAAAAGAATGCAATTAATTACATTGCTATCAGAAGATATTAATCTATTTATCGGTATTTTTTTCCAATTCCGAATTTAAAAATATGCAAACGTCATTCAATGTTCAAAGAAACAAACCACTAAATTGTAAAGAAAAAGAGTCCGAGGTTAAATAAACCATTAATCAGTGTTTCTTACACTTAAAATTAGCATTTTTAGCGAACCGGATAAATAGAAATAATATGCTTCATTTTTTAGTAATAGTAGTATTTTATTTTTTGTAAACTTACCGAACCCAACTAATATGTACAGCAACTATATGACAACTTTCAGTGGGCGATTTCTTCCCTAAATCCAATGAGTATTTCTCTGGAATTAAGTTATGGAATGTGTTCATTGTGGAATTTGATGTGTAAATTATTTTTAAAAAATTAAAATAAAAACAGATTGATAAAATATCAAAATTCCACACAAACTTTTGACTTTTAACTGTTTATGTAAATTAATTTATTAAAGTTTCCCGCTTTGCACCCTTTATGTGTCGGTTTCCAACCATTGAGCCAAAATCAAACACCAGTTCTTCAAATTGGCTAAAAATTCAATAAAGTATCCAATTTGTGTCAAGATCTTGGTCCTTTTCAAAAATCCATAATTTTCAAGAAATTTTAAAAATCCCTATTTTGTAAAAAATAGATTATGACAAACCGATTTTTAAAAAGGTTGTGTTAAATCAAAAATTAAACAACCCTTACAGTTAAACATGATTGAGTGTGGCAATTTTCTTAGATTTCCGACTCGCTATTGATCTCTTCTCACTTGGACCAGGGGAAGGTACCCTTAGTAGTAGGGAAAGCGGTTGGCATTAAAGAAAAACTCCTTAAATCAGTCACCATTTGTCATCAAAGTTTTATAACTCACCGAGATTGAATTGACAATAGTAATGGCTCACTAGATCAAGGCAAAATTATTCACAAAATGTATATTTCATATTCTTATGTCAATTCCTCTGTAGATACGAAAGCAGTTAGTAAAGTTTATGAACCACCCTGTAAATCATAGAGTTATTTCGACCGCATTGAGTTGCATGGTGGCAGAAAAGTGGCGCCCAATTGTGTGTATTTACAAAACATCGTAGTTGTCGACGTTCTGTGAGTAATCTTACGAATTTTCTTTTCAGTTTTTCGACAGTTTTTAATAATTGATATTTCGGCAGTTGCTGTTTTTATTTGATCAAGAAATTGACGAAACAATTACTGAGGATTTGAAGACCTTGACTGTCAGGGTCAACGCAGAAAGCATTGGAAAATGTCAACCGCACAGGTTTGTTTATTTTTTATAAACCGATTGTAGGTAATTAGTAAGTATTCCATTTTCTGATAATTTGGGTTCTTTAGATCTTGCGAATATCCAATGATAAAAAATTAAAAATTTCAAGATTCATAAGATTTTTTATCACTGAAGACTTGGTAAGGTCGCTAATTTCGATTTAGAAATTACAAAAGATTTTCTTAAAATTTCAAAATAGCATGGATATAGGTAACTGGGTAATTTCTAAAATAAAGGAAAGGTGGTGCAAGAGCCAAGCCTCTGAACGATTTCATTAGATATTTTGTTGAAATTATTAATTTGACAACTGTATTTGTAATATTCATGTTGTAAATGCATTAAATTACTGATGACTGATTGGATTTTGAATTGAAGAGATTAGACCGAGTGATATTTCAAAATTATTTCGTAATTTTTCAGGATAACCCATTGTGCTTCAAACAAATTACAACAGTTCGGGGAGTTGGTGGAGCTCAGGTTGCCTGCAGTTCCATAGCCGTCTCCCATAAATATGGAGTCGTAGCTCTGTCCCTTGCAGGTCAGCTCCACCTTGTACATATTGATCACATTTTGGCTGGCGGACATGGAGATTCCAAACAAATCGGAGATATTTTCAAAACCAAGGTTCCATCAAACGTCCTAGCTTCCACAGAAGATATTCTTGCTATCGGTGTTCAAGATACGGTTTTTCTTATACCGTACCCAGAATTATTGAAGGTAACTCACAGCCCAGTTCATTTATACGCTTATCTAAATTAATTGTCATTACTTCGGGGTTTTTTTGATTTTTGCGCTCCCCTGGTGGCTCACACTATAGTTTACTTTTTTAAACATTTTTTAAATATTCTATTAACGATTAATTGTTTATTGCAGGATATGCCTCGCCCTTTGACGACTATCAAAGTTAAGGCTCAAGTTACCCAGATTGCTTTCAATCCCACGGATGGTACTATGGTGGCTATTCTCTCTAGTGATGGAAACCTGAGGTTATGCAAGATAGGACCTCAAGGCACTCAGAATTTTGTCTGTAACGATACTCAAATCAAGTAAGACATAATTTCTTTTGAAATTGAATTTTTCCCTTAGTATTTATATTTTGTACTAGCTGATTTTCATTTTCTTACAGGTGTATTTGTTTTTCACCCAAGGGCAAACAATTATGTGCTGGCCATCAGAGCGGCGAGTTTTCTCAACTAAAACTGGATTTAACTCTAGCCAAGAAATTTACTGGACCTGGTGCTGTCCCTGTTTCACTCCTCTGGGTCTCAACAACACAATTTCTCGCACTTTTTCGCGAAGGGGAAGATATTTGTAAGTTTTTGCTATTATTTTGTGTAGGAATGGACTTGGAAAAGTTTGTTTGTAGAACTGTTAATCGTTACTCTTTCCAACTTCGATTAGCTTGGAGTGAGAATGTCATAAATCCTAATTCATATATTTCTTTAGGTCTCGCGCAAATTGATTTACCGAAAGGTAGTCCCCCTGTAATCAATTCACTCGGAGATGTTTTCATATCGGATGTTGTTAACGACCAATCGCATTCTTTCTTCAGTTACTTGAATCTTGAAACCATAATTTGTTCGTCAACGACGTCGAGTGAGTTTGTTGCTCTTACGAAAGCTCCAACTGCACCTTCTTGGACTGTTGCTGACATTGATGACCAGCGCCGGGCGGCACTTCCCATTGACAATTTTTCCGTTGGCGGAGTTTTATACTACAACTACCCGGCCGGAGTTGCTTATAATGAGAGTGAAGTTTACGGCGCTATGCCTGTATACTTGGCAGCCTCACAATTCGGAGTTCTCGCAGCCTTCAGTGTTGTTAACAAAGCCGGATTAGGAGAGGGCGCTAAATTGACACGTTCTGAACAACTAAATTGGCCATCAACGGTTACGCAGCCGCAACAACAACAACCACAGCAGCAACAGCTGCAACAACCAGTGGCCCAACCGGTGGTCCAACCTCCACAAGTCTCCTTCACACCGCCCACACCCGCATTTACTACCCAACCTTTGCAATTCGGAACACCAAGTTCTTTTGCTACTCAACCTGTGCCATTCGGAATTCCAAGTTCTGTGACAACTTCTTCATTTGGAACTCCAATTTCAAGTCCTGCCACAATTCCTTTTGGGACAACACAAATTCAGAGTCCACAGGTGACTCCAATCACTCAGGCACAACCACAGTTACAGACTCAGCCTCAGTCAACGAATATACAACAACAACAGTTTTTTGCTCCACCAGAAGTAAAACCACAGGAGGTTCCACAACTGACTACAAATATAAGACCTGATCAACAACGTCAACCAGAAGTGGTTCCAACTGCATCTCACAGTGAGACCCAAAGGGATCCCGATACTACACGTTTAAGGAAACAGTCCAAAGCTGGAGCACCACTAACGGAGGCTGAAATTGAGAAAGTCAAGGCTCAAATTCGCCCCACTGATACTTGCTCCGAAGCACTTCTTCGACAATTTGATGACCTGCAACTCAGGTTAGGATTTATTATTGCTTTAATTGAATAGGCTGCCAAAGTCTGGTGATTACTTTGCCAAAAAGAGGTGCCATTCCACTGCATTTTCGCCTACTACTGGGATTACCTTCCCTAGGCCGATTATGTCAAAGCAAATCTGGTGTAAAATTTAATCTCGCCAAGAATTATTACCTAATATCTACACTTTGTTTGTTCCAACAGAGTTTCAAATTTCCGACAACTTAAGTCTAGCTTTGACAAGGATTATCAAAACCGTCTGTCCACTCTTGCGAATGACGTGGACAAAGAAACTTTGAAGATAGTGAAAATGGAAGACTTTACTGATAAGATGGAGAAGACTTGTAAAGTTCAAAGCACTGAAGTTAATTTATTGAAGGATAAAAGTCTTACGCATTTCAGTCAAGTGTATTACGCAAAAAGTCTTGAAGAAAGAAATAGGGATCCAAGGTATCTTCAACTTCTAAGATCACAACCCATGGATACTGCAACTTTGAAGAACATGAGGGACATCGAAAATATGGCGGGGTAAGATTATGGATTATTTTTTCTTACAGACATTTTATCACCGGATTTAAGTATTGAACGGTGTTCATAAATTTTCACCAATTTAAACGGGGACTCCATTTTCTGAACAACTAATATTTTGTCAAATAAAATTCAGTTTCTATTTGTCACCCAGCATGTAAAAAAATTTAGTACTTGATCTTCACAATATCTCATCGGTTTGTAAGCGTATTGTATTTTTCAGAAATCTATTTTTAGTATTGATTTTGTGATTTAAATAATTACTAAACCGCATATTACAATGGGATTTCGACTGTAAATGTTAATTTTTATTTAAATAGGTACGTCCGACAACAAATCCAAGAGTGCCGTCGACATAATTATTTTTCTAAATGTCCTCCGCTTTCTCCTAATGAGACGTACCAATACATTCAAAAAACCTTGGCCACCCATGCCGTTCTCATTAAGCGTCTGTCATGTGAACACGAGAAATTAAAACAAATGTTTACACCGACCACTCTGGATAAGGAGTTGGAAGAAGTGACTACTGGGCTTTTGAAGACGACGATATTTGATAATGATGCATGTACGATCAAGAAAGACATGTATGAGGCATTGAAAGACTTCAGCCGAACGAAGACCGTGATAAAATTGAAGAGTGGGAAAGGAAAATCTTCACAAACTCCACTGTATTATTTCTCAAGTGAAGAAGATCGTCTGGATTCATTATCTTCTAAAAAGCCTGTTACTTCTGCTGAGCTACTTAAAGAACTACGGAGTGATTCTTTGGCTTCTTCAGGTCTGGGTGATCGCAGATATTCTGGTCAAGTGGAGGATGGTAGTAAGAATAGGGAAGAGAGTATTCCCACTACATCTGATTCTGGAGACACATCTCCGAATGAAGAACCGGGAAGTAGAGTCGCTGGTCCAGCAGAAAGTGTTGAGAAGAAAGACCAGTCGCGGCCACAGTCGACGGAACTCTTTCAAACAGGTACAAGTTCAATAAAATTTGATGAAGTTCCACGAACCACTACCACTACTCCTACTCTTGGATTTGGTTCACCTGGCTTAAAATTTGACTTGCCAATTGGAGTCTCGAAAACGGAGCCAACCGTTAGCAAACCTACGGTGAAGCCAACACAACCATTCGCATTTTCAGCTCTCACTACACCAGATTGGTCCAGCATTTCTACGACTGGTGTTGGTTTCGGAGTCCAAAAATCTACAACCACCCACAGTTCTATAAATCCTCAGCCTAGCACTACTACTACTGGTAACGCATCAATTTTTGGGCTGCCACCTCAAAATTTGCAAATCCAGAAGACTGGCGAAGTTCAACCCACCACCACCACTTCGAAGACAATTTTTGGACAACAAAGTTCGAACACACAAGTTTCCTTCGGTACAACTGCATTGTTTGCCCAACAAGTTCCGTCGACCCAAGCTGAATCCAGTCTTTCTTCGCCGTCATCGCAGGAATTCACTACAATGGTGCCAAACCCGACTGCCGCTTTGCTATCGAGATTAGGCCAGTCGGTTACCGTAACTCCAGTACCACCGAAACCGGCAGGTAGTAGCATTTTTTCACCTCAATTGACGACGACGTCGCTTTTACCAACTCCGACGACCACGCCAGAGAAGGCTCCACCCAACACATCATCGTTATTATTCAATTATTCAGTCGATGCATTATCCGCCGCAAAGACCACTGCTCCTCTATTCTCCTTCGCCAGTCTAACAACAACTTCCGCGTCGACGGCATCCGCTACGGCAAGTCCAATTGGACTCATCCCGCAACCAGTGAAAACGTCGACGCCACTGCCATTACTGGAGACTCCAATATCCGTGATTACTGCTAGTGAACCTGGAATCTCACCAATTTCACCAGCTCCATCTCCACCTCCAACTCCTGCGGTTGCTTTGACTGATCCTAATGAAAACTGGGATGCTGAACTGCAATCATCCGGTGCAGAATCCGCAGCAGTTACGGGCACAACTCCTACTTCAGTGACCACAGCTGTAACAACAGCAGCAGTGACAGACACTCCACCTGTTTCTCCGGCCACCGCCACCTCTATTCTTGGCCAATCAGGAGTAGCGACAACTACTACTGCGACCGCTCTTGGTCAAAGCCAATCGACATCGTCAATATTTGGCGTGTCATCCCCAGTCACAGCCACGGCTTCATCACCTTCTATATTTGGTCAACCTGTTACAGCGTCAAACACTTCTGTATTTGGTCAGCTGACGACTCCAGCTTCTGCAACATCCATATTCGGACAACCGACTTCAGCCAGTTCGCCTTCCACGACTTCAATATTTGGTCAGCCTCCAGCAACTACCGCGGTATCTGGAACAACGTCCATATTTGGAGATCCCGCAACATCAACACCTGGTGGTACTTCAATTTTTGGTCAACCCGCGACTGGAACAACACAAAGTCCTTCACAAACGTCCATATTTGGTCAGCCCGCGACTGGAGCAACACAAAGTCCTCCACAGACGTCTATATTTGGTCAGTCGGCTACGGCAACAGCGCAAAGTCCATCTCAGACATCAATTTTTGGACAGCCACCTAAAACTCCCGCAACAACGGCGTCCATATTTGGCCAACCGGCAACACCAGCTGTATTTGGTCAACCAGTTGTAGCGGGAACTGGGGCTTTTGGGGGTGCCTTTGGGCAACCAGTCTCAACAACTCCATCAATATTTGGACAACAGACACAGTCTCCGTCTTCCATATTTGGTGGTGGTGGTGCAGTGTCCACAAGTACTGGATCGAGCCCATCTGTGTTTGGTCAAAATCAGACGGGATTGACCTCAGTATTTGGTCAATCAACGCAATCAATATTTGGTCAGTCTGCTACTTCTCCGACTGCTTCTGTATTTGGTGGACAAGCCGCGTCTGGGACTACACCAACGGCGTCAGTTTTTGGCGGACAAGGTGCATCTGCAACGTCTCCGACGGCTTCAGTATTTGGTGGGCAAGCAGCATCGGCTACATCACCGAAATCAATATTTGGACAGTCCACATCTTCACCATCTGTGTTTGGTCAATCTTCGCCATCAGTTTTCGGTCAACAATCACCGTCTGTCTTCGGGCAGTCCGCTGCTACGACACAGTCGACGACGAGTCCATTTGGCTCTACCTTTGGAAGTAATACAAGTAGTTTTGGAAAGACTCCTGGAAGTATATTTGGCGGAGGTTCAGCTTTTGGGAGCGCTGCAGCCAGTCCAACTACTGGAGTTTTTGGTGCAAGGTAAGATTGAACTTAACAATATTTTTATTTACTCGTCAGAGATATTAACAGTTGAAATGTTACTTGAAAACTTTCTCTTCTAGTTCATCACAAAGTCCAACCTCAACTGATTCGTTATTTGGAGGAAGTGCATTTTCTGGCCTGGGTTCAGTCACCGCCTTGAAAGGTTCGACAGCCGGTGGTATTTTTGCAGGCGGTTCAACGTTCGGGCAATCGAGCAGTACATCTTCAAGTAATTATTGAAGTTTTTTTTTTACATTTTTAATTGAAACTAATTCGAGTTTTATTATTTACTTTCAGGCATTTTTGGACAACCATCCTCCTTATTTGGGGGATCCACTACTCAACAACGGCCAGGAGTCTTTGGTGCTGCTGTTAGTACTGCTCCATCCTCTTCATTCGGATCATTGGGTGCAAGCAGCCCTACTACTGGTAAATTCAAATTTTTCCTCCAGATATATTAATTTTAAATACAACAACGTGAAAAAGATTTAATAACTTTTGTGACGATCGAATGATTTTTTTGATCATCCGAAATCACTTTACACTCTCCATTCCGCTACCTTTCTCTCTGTACTTTTTGTAGTGACTTATTCTAATCGACCAACCGAATCGAAGTTTTTGTTGTTCGATGGATTAACGTTAGCGATCATATACCTTGTAATTGACTGCAAATCGCTTAACGTGTTTCGATGATTGTAATTAACAGCTACCCCTGTATTTGGTGGTCCACCTGTGTTTGGTTCCCCGGCACCTGCATTTGGTACAGCGTCGTTTGGAAGCGGAGCAACGGCTACGGCATTTGGTGGAGGCGGTTCATCCACATTCGGTTCTGGATCATCAGGGGGGTCAATTTTTGGTGGTGCTGCTGTCCAACAAGGAACAATTGGATTTGGACAATTAGCTCAACAAGGTGGTGTTGCAGCTACACCTTTTCAAAACACCGGATTTGGTTTTGGATCCCAACAGCAGCCACAACAACAGCAACCTCAACAACAACAACAACAACCATCGTCTTTCGGGTTAGCAAATTTACCGCTATGAAACGACAACTCGTTCTTACGCGCTATAATTTTTTGACTTTTTTTATGCATTCTGTGGTTTGTCAAAGCATCTAGAAAATTGCTTGATAAAATTAGGGAATTTTTAATAATTCCCTGCATAAAATTATCTTGGAAACCGTTATAAGAATTGTAGAGATTTTTTCAGATTTTGATGGGATAATCAAAATTATCCAAGTCTTGTGAAATTGTTGTATTTCATCGGAATTGATTTGATAATTTTGTTTGGTTTTCAGGGGGAATTCATTCTCTTCCTGGCGATAATTTGACGGAACAGAGTTCTGACTTTTTCTCCCTAAGGATACGTGAAACTGAAGTGATTCAGATAATCTGCGATGTGTTATTACTATTTATGTTAGCTGTAAGTGAATTAATTTTTATACTCGTAAGTATGAGAGAAATAAACTTCAATGTACGGAACTTCAAAACACTCCTAGCATTCACTTTATTACAAAATTACTTTCTCTCTCAATTCAAATCCATACATTCAATAATAATTTTCTCGGAATTGCTCCGGTATGGAAGTTACATATACCTGTTTTAATTTTGTATAATATGTAATAATTTTTATACGTACAAATCGGAGATAACTCATACAAAATATACTCAATCTCGTTCAAGTTGTACGGACATTCTTCCTGAATTTCAATTCAAACCATAATGCGATGCACGGAATTCCTTCCTGGCTGATTTAATATATATATTTATACATATAATTTACAAGAGTAATTCCTTGGTTCATATGATTGAAGGACTGGAGACCCATTGTACACTCTTTTCGGTTTGGGTCCCGACTGATTTTGATGATTTCTCTAAATTTTTAACCAAATTCCTCATTTCTTGTGCAAGAGTCATGAGTTCTGATTGAATTTCTGCCGTTGATCCATTGTCTCCACATTCTGACAAAGATCTCTTACTTATTCCATTGTCCCTGGACAGTAGTGGAGATTTACTACTGAATGAACGACTGTCTTCAGATCTGTGATTTTTTAGATAACGAAATTTCAGGTTTACCAAATTAATATGTTTATTTTTTATGGTAAACTTAGTACCTCGCGGTTAGTAGTCTCTGGGCGTCGTCATCCTCTTCTTCAATTTCATCATCCTCACTTATCGAGGGGAGGGTCAATGTTGGTTGTCCTGCAACTATATCGTCACGTTCCTCCATAGCGTCCGCCTCGTATCTGTAAAATAATTAATCATTTTTTTGGTTTAATTGTGGATAATGGGTTGGCCTTCCATTTTTGATAAAAGAAGTTGTACTAGATTGTACTAAAATTAAACTCCAGTGTAGAGAAAAATTTCCTTAAGTAAATTCGTTCAAATATTTTGTCCAATTCGGAAATAAAATATTCGAGATTTCCATTCTACATTTGGGCGTCGTTATTTTTTTTTAAATACATTACGACTGTAGGAAAATTAAAGACTAGTTTAGTCTGCGTTTCGTGCATAAAAATTTTACCAAGAAACTCGCATTTTTTTAAATTGTCTGACATTTTCGGAAATGCGCTCACACGTACATTGACTGTCTTACATTGCAGACACATTACATTATGACTAACTTACCCTTCTCTCAAGTTGTAGGTCAGATCATGTACAATATCATGATCAAATTCACGCTGAAATTCTGTGTAAAGTCTTAGGACTTCAATGAGGCCAGGAATATGAATACATTTGAGATCACAGTATGTCAATGCTCGCACTAAAAAAATACAGAAATATTGATTAGATATAGCGGTTTGTTTTGAAATTTTTCCTTCACGTTTCTCAGTACACAGCTGAGCGTTGGAGAATGAATATCCTCTTCGTCTATTTTTACGTTTAAGTCATCAAATTCTTAGTCTTTGCCAAAACCTTTGTGAAATTTCGATTTTGTGATAACGACAATGGACGAAAATTCACGAACGACTGGTCCAATCACTTGGAAATATTCAAAATCCAGTGAATACTATACTACATCAATTGAAGAATTCTTTCCGACGGTCCAAAGATTTATATAATTTTAATGTTTATATCTTCAGTTCATCAGTTTGTATTTCTGAAACTTCTGTTTCTGTGTTGCAGTTGATTAAAGCGAAAAACATTAGTAGACTAGAACTTACCGTCACAACTTGACCTGACTGCAACTTCACAACCATGTGCCATTTGTTGGGAAATATCAGATCCCACCAAGTCACCCTTTCCTGTAAA